>OY720247.1:20707500-20901828 GCA_963082625.1 Pasiphila rectangulata | reverse complement strand
ACCTAACCTAACCTAACCTAACCTAACCTAACCTAACCTAACCTAACCTAACCTAACCTAACCTAACCTAACCTAACCTAACCTAACCTAACCTAACCTAACCTAACCTAACCTAACCTAACCTAACCTAACCTAACCTAACCTAACCTAACCTAACCTAACCTAACCTAACCTAACCTAACCTAACCTAACCTAACCTAACCTAACCTAACCTAACCTAACCTAACCTAACCTAACCTAACCTAACCTAACCTAACCTAACCTAACCTAACCTAACCTAACCTAACCTAACCTAACCTAACCTAACCTAACCTAACCTAACCTAACCTAACCTAACCTAACCTAACCTAACCTAACCTAACCTAACCTAACCTAACCTAACCTAACCTAACCTAACCTAACCTAACCTAACCTAACCTAACCTAACCTAACCTAACCTAACCTAACCTAACCTAACCTAACCTAACCTAACCTAACCTAACCTAACCTAACCTAACCTAACCTAACCTAACCTAACCTAACCTAACCTAACCTAACCTAACCTAACCTAACCTAACCTAACCTAACCTAACCTAACCTAACCTAACCTAACCTAACCTAACCTAACCTAACCTAACCTAACCTAACCTAACCTAACCTAACCTAACCTAACCTAACCTAACCTAACCTAACCTAACCTAACCTAACCTAACCTAACCTAACCTAACCTAACCTAACCTAACCTAACCTAACCTAACCTAACCTAACCTAACCTAACCTAACCTAACCTAACCTAACCTAACCTAACCTAACCTAACCTAACCTAACCTAACCTAACCTAACCTAACCTAACCTAACCTAACCTAACCTAACCTAACCTAACCTAACCTAACCTAACCTAACCTAACCTAACCTAACCTAACCTAACCTAACCTAACCTAACCTAACCTAACCTAACCTAACCTAACCTAACCTAACCTAACCTAACCTAACCTAACCTAACCTAACCTAACCTAACCTAACCTAACCTAACCTAACCTAACCTAACCTAACCTAACCTAACCTAACCTAACCTAACCTAACCTAACCTAACCTAACCTAACCTAACCTAACCTAACCTAACCTAACCTAACCTAACCTAACCTAACCTAACCTAACCTAACCTAACCTAACCTAACCTAACCTAACCTAACCTAACCTAACCTAACCTAACCTAACCTAACCTAACCTAACCTAACCTAACCTAACCTAACCTAACCTAACCTAACCTAACCTAACCTAACCTAACCTAACCTAACCTAACCTAACCTAACCTAACCTAACCTAACCTAACCTAACCTAACCTAACCTAACCAGTCGCGCTCGATCCGCAGCCGAAAGAGCCACGAAACCGCACCGCTCCGCAAGGAAAAAATCGTTTTTAATAGTATTTTGCATGCGATTTTCAATTGCAATACGTCAAAACACGCGGGAAGTGAAGGCGCACACGGTTGTTTAAACCGTGTCGTTCTAAGTGCATTTTTGGTGAAGTGACAATCAAAAAAGTGATTTTTTGTGATTTTTGAAATTTCAAACACGATTTATTTGGAATCTACAGCGACGACATATACTTTTTATTTATCCCCTGGAAAGGCCCTCTGAGGGCCTACCCCGAACCACACTTCGGACTGATCTCCGAACTACACAGCCTGAGTAAACAGCAAAAAACAACTACCACGTGGCCACGAGGTGGGAGATCCAGAGGTCTCAGCATTGATTTTCCAACGGAACCACGTGGGTGCCATCACAAGGACACCGGAGGCACTTCAAGACTGGAGATAAGTCAAATTTTGAAGAAGATATTGCATTTACAAATTTTTGCAATTTTCAAATGATCATAAGTCGGAAAAGTAAGCGATCACATATACATTAAAAATCATTTTTAGACGCTACTTTAGGCCCTTTAACTACCTGCAAAAATTCAAAAGCGCGCGCTGAAAATTCTCCGACTTATGATTTTTTGAAATTCAAGGTCACATATGACGAAATTTTTTGGACCCTAAATTTAAATTTTAGTATTACAATAGATTAGAAATTAAATTTAAGACATTATACCGTTTTTCCCAGAAAAATTGGATGAAAATTGGAGTCTGTAGGACATTTTTCGTATTAAATTTGTGTTTTTTAGCATTTATTAATTTAGTGTATTAAATTAAATATAAAGGACCCCGTCATCACACGGGAATTGCCGAGGCGCAGACGACAAGCCCAAACACGGGACAAATCGATTAAAAATTGTCGGAGTTAGAGACCGAAAGACAAAAGTCGGCCATATTGGCGGCCATTTTTTAAAGTTTTTAACATTTTTAAACGTGTATAACTCTTAGCCAAATTATCGTACGAGGACGGGATTTTCTCGGCTGACCTTGGCAACAGCCAATTTTTGAGATTGTCCTAAAAAATTGTAAAAATTTTTGCTTAAAATAATTTGTGCTTTTAACACCGGAAGCAAATAGCTTGGGTCAAGAATACCCCACATACCCGAAACCCCAGCATCCTGCGACCAAAACTGAGTGAGCTACACGACTTTGAAAATTTGGCGGCCATTTTGGACGCCATCTTGGAAAAACTAAAACAGCTCTTATTTCGGCCCAGGTGGTCGTAGAAGGCTGGGATTTTCACAGTAGTGGGTGGCGTCGCTCTCGCAAGCTTTTTATAAAGACCTAGACTCTATGTAGAGTTCAACTCTACCGGCACAAACTGACTTTGCGAAAGCGTCGCAAACCTTCAGCAGATCCCCTCAAAGAAAACCCCAGATCAATAGGTCAAAAGGTGGCTGAACTACAGCAATTCCAAAATACGGCGGCCATTTTGTGACGCCATTTTGGAATAATTAAAAGCCTTATATCTCTCGAACCGAAAGTCTTATCGAAGCGCGGTTTTTTGCGTCTTGCTCGGCATCTGTAGACCTATCACACTAACTAGAAAACGACTCTAGGTAGAGCAAAAAATTTTTTTTTTTTTTTTTTTTTATACTCTTAAGGTTTTATTTTGATATATTAGTTATGAAAGTGTATGGAATTAATTAAATTCTTATAAATAAGTACGTGCTGTTATAGCAAAATAATTTATTAACTACTACATAAAACTAAGTTTCGATTTCGTGTCTTTTGGTTTATTGGAGACTGGATTAGTATAGTGTAGTATATGACCTACTCTACGTAGAGTAAAACACTTACCTGACTTCTCACCATCTGCGACTGCAAGACGCCATCCTTGACCGAAGCTCGAACACCTGAAACAAATAAAACAAATTAGAATATAAATCTTATGTGATAACCTAGAACATTTTACAACTTATACAAACCTTTAATTTAATATTTTAAATTTACACCTCAATTGACGTTTTCCCTACCAGAAAACCTAAAATGACGAAAACCCCACGAACGCCACCTGTGACACAAAAAACAGCACCCAACTCTGATCCCGTAAGGTCCCCAGCGCACATACAACAGGCCCATAATCCACAACCAGAAATGGAAACAACCCAGCCCTCACTTGTGCGACAAATCAGTGAAGAATTCGAGGCACTAAACCGCAGAGAAGGTACGTTCACAATTGAAGCAACTAAATCTTCACCGAAAACATCAACAGACATAAACAAACCTATAACAATAACGACTACGACACCTACAGAACCTAAACCAACCAACCAAGGGACAATAAAAACACCATCAGAAAAAGAGGAAAAAAACAAAATTAGAACAGCAGCGACCCCTTCACAACAAAAATGTGAAAATAGAACAAATGAAGCCATCAAAATTGCAAAGAAGGCGAGGGAATCCATCGCCTCCTTCAAGGGTTGCAGAAGGGATGTAGTTCTCGCTGTCCGCGCAGCCCTGGATGAGCTGGTTGCTCTCGTAAAGGAAGCCGAAAGTGTCAAAGGGACCGCAAAAACTACCCACAAGGAAAAGGAATCAAGGGGAAATCAAAAGGCAGATCTAACAGGGGAAAAACGAAATCAAGAAGAAAACGACCTCCTCACTAAACTAGAAGAGCACAGCAGATTAATAAAGGAAAGTAACGAAAACATAAAAGACCTGAAAGAAGCAATGGAAAGACAAAAAGAGACTCTCGAAAAGACCACATACGCGAGCATTGTGGCCGGCCAGCCCAGGAGACCATCCCCTGAGCAGACCACGCTGCACTCCGTTGTGGTCACCTCAAGTGTTGAGACCGAAACATCCGAAGAAGTCCTGAACAGGATCAGGAAAGCTGTAAACGCAAAAGAAGGAGGAGTTCAGGTAGAAACGATCAGGAAAGGAAAGGACAGAAAGGTTATAGTAGGATGTAAAACACAAGAGGAGAGACAAAAGATCAAAGAGAGACTGAGGATAGCTAGTAACAGTCTACATGTCGAGGAAATCCAGAACAAGGACCCTCTTCTGATTCTCAGGGACGTATTCCAGTACAACTCGGACGAAGACGTCCTAAGCGCCCTGAGGAAACAGAATGGAAACATTTACCGGAACCTCGACAAAAAAGATGATAAAATGGAGATTAGGTATAAAAAGAAGACGCGAAATCCCCACGCAAACCACATCATCGTTCGTGTGTCTCCTGTGCTGTGGAACCGTATGATAGACGCTGGAGAGGTCCGCATAGACCTGCAAAGAGTTAGGGTAGCAGACCAATCACCGCTAGTCCAATGCTCACTCTGCCTTGGGTACGGTCATGGCAAGCGCTTCTGCACAGGCACTCTAGAGAAGTGCAGCCACTGTGGAGGGCCTCACAAAAAGTCCGAATGTCCCGAATGGCAGGCGGGAGGGGAACCTACGTGTTGCAACTGTCTGCACGCCAAACTGCCTATAGTACAGCACAACGCTTTCAGCCAGGAATGCCCTGTGAGAAGACGATGGGATGCTATAGCGAGGGCCAGCATTGCTTATTGCTAAAGTGGTCACGGGCACCCAAACCAGAGGCAAACAATATTTGGCACTTCAGGCGAACCTCCAGAGGAAACAGCTGGCAACAAATGAGCTCATGATACAAGCAAACAGCAGAGGGGCAGCAATCGCACTACTCCAGGAGCCGTATGTGGGTGGGGCGAAGGGTATGAAACAGTACAGGGGCGCAAGAATTTTCCAGAACACATCACCAGGGGACGGAGTTGTAAAAGCCGCGATAGTTGTCTATGATAACGGATTAGATGTGATACAATGCCCACACCTCACCACCAACAACATCGTCGTGGTGAAAATTAACACAACCGCATGGGAAATTCTTGTCGCCTCCTTCTACTTTGAGCCAGACCAGCCCATAGAGTCATACCTAGAGCACCTTAAAAAAGTAAGAAGCGAGGCCGGACAAATGAGACTCATCATAGGAGGTGACGCGAATGCCAAAAACCCCTGGTGGGGAAGCAACAAGATCGATCACAGAGGGGAAGACCTGGCTGGCGCACTTGAAGAATTCGGCTTGCAGGTGCTCAATCGAGGGGACATCCCGACATTTGACACAATAAGAGGGAACCAAAGATTTACAAGTCACGTAGACATCACAGCGTGCTCAGTGGATCTATTAAGCTTGGTGGAAGGCTGGACAGTGGAAGAGGATATGACGAGTTCGGACCACAACGGCATAACCTTCCAAATCAACTTAATAAAAGCAAAAGGCACGGCAATCAGCAGAACGACACGTATTTATAACACCAAAAAAGCAAATTGGAGTCAGTTTCATGAGAAACTGACACAATTAAAACTGGAAAATAACATAAACAAAACTGAAATAGACACCATAAACGACGTAAATAAATTAGAAAATCTAGTAAACAAATACATTGACACAATAACCCAAACCTGTAGAGAAACTATACCAAATAAGAAAAATAAAGAAATACTTACCTTGCCGTGGTGGTCCGAAGAACTCGCAGCACTGAAGAAGGCAGCCACCACTAGAAAGCGAAGAGTACGCTGTGCTGCACCAGTCCGTAGGCAGATGGTTGTTGAAGAGTACCTGCAAGCAAAGGAGAAATATGAAAGTGCAGCTAGAGAAGCTCAGACTAAAAGTTGGAAAGAGTTTTGTGAAAAACAGGACAGGGAAGGTGTCTGGGAGGGAATCTATAGGGTGATAGGTAGGACAAATGTCAGACAGGAGGACATCCTCTTGACGAAAGACCAGAGGGCAACTGATCCGAAGGGTTCAGCAAAGCTGCTGGCAGATACTTTCTACCCAGAGGACTCGGCAGACTCGGACAACGCTGACCACCAAGAGACCAGATTAGCAGCCGACCGAGTAAACGGTTGGAGGCATGATGAAAAACATGATCCACCGTTTACATTAGAAGAGCTGCATGCCTCGGTGGACAGCTTCAACCCGAAAAAAGCCCCAGGAGCGGATGGCCTTACTGCCGATATCTGCAGCCACGCAATAGGAGAGGACCCCGAGATCTTCCTAGCGCTGGCAAACAAATGCCTGGCTCTCTCTCACTTCCCGAACACCTGGAAGGAAGCAACAGTAGTTGCCCTAAGAAAGCCAGGCAAAGAAGATTATACACAACCTAAATCTTACAGGCCTATAGGTCTGTTGCCAGTGCTAGGAAAAATCCTGGAGAAGATGGTCGTGAGACGCATCCAGTGGCATGTCATCCCGGCACTAAGCCCCCGCCAATATGGCTTTATGCCAAAGAAAAGCACGGAAGACTCCCTCTATGACCTGATTCAACACATCCGCAGTAAGTTAGAGCTGAAAAAACTGATAGTGGTAATATCATTGGACATAGAGGGAGCCTTTGATGGTGCATGGTGGCCAGCCATCCGTACTAGACTGGCGGAGCTAAAGTGTCCGGTCAATATTCGAAGAATCCTCGACAGCTACCTCCAAGACCGAAAAGTCAAGGTTAGGTATGCTGGAGAGGAATATTCAAAGAACACATATAAAGGATGCGTCCAGGGTTCCATCGGGGGTCCAATCCTGTGGAATATTCTTTTGGACCCGTTATTAAAAGGCCTGACGCAACGTAGTGACTATTGTCAGGCATTCGCAGACGACGTGGTGCTGGTGGTCGACGCTGACACGGCCCTGGAAGTTTCACAGCAGGCAAATGCCGCCCTCGCCTATGTCCGGGACTGGGGAGTTAGGAATAAGCTCAAATTCGCACCGCACAAGACCAACGCCATGATTGTAACGCGGAAGCTTAAATTCGACACCCCAGTCCTGGCCATGGGAGGAGTCGCCATCGACATGCGAGATGAAATCAAGATCCTGGGACTCACTATAGACAACAAGCTTACTTTTAATGCCCATACTGCAAATGTTTGCAGGAAGGCATTAAACGTCTACAAGCAGTTGTCTAGAGCCGCCAGGGTCAGCTGGGGACTTCACCCCGAAATCACTCGCATCATCTACATTGCGACGGTTGAACCAGTGATCATGTACGCCGCCAGCGCCTGGGCAACAGCGACGAAGAAGTTGAGCATCCAACGCCAGTTAAATGCAGTCCAGAGAGTCTTTGCTCAGAAAATAACAAGAGCGTACCGCACCGTTTCCCTGAACTCGGCACTAGTGCTGGCCGGGTTGCTCCCACTTGACCTCCGAATACAAGAGGCAGCCGCCCTATACGAGGCAAGGAGGGGCAAAATCCGACCGGCGCTGGGAGATAGGGAAGTGGAGCGGTTCACTCCATACGCTCAGATCAGACATCCAGCGGAACATAGGAGCGTGGTTTTCGAGAGCTTGGCGGACCAGGCCCAGGTAGACCTGCAAAATCACCATGCAGTCAAAATCTATACGGACGGCAGCAAGCTTGAGGGTGAGGTCGGAGCAGCCCTATCCATTTGGAGAGGTGATGCCGAGATCAAAACTCTAAAGCTTAAGCTGTCGTCCCACTGCACCGTCTACCAGGCCGAACTCCTTGCGTTATGGAAGGCTACCGGGATAGTCCTAAAACGCTCGGAAGCTAGCATCGGAATCTTTAGCGACTCAAGGTCCGCGCTGGAGACCATCATTAACCCGAATTCCCTCCATCCCTTAGCCGTGGAGGCTCGTGCCAACCTAGACACGAGCAGACTCCAGAACAAAGAAGTATCTTTGTTTTGGATCAAAGCCCACGCGGGATTGGAGGGGAACGAAAGAGCGGACCAGCTGGCCAAGGAAGCTGCCCTGAACCGGAAGAAACGTCCTGACTATGACCTGTGTCCGATCTCATTCGTCAAGCGACAGATCCGGTTGGAATCGCTTGACGAATGGAACCGGAGATACAAGTCTGGTGAAACAGCTAGTATCACGAAACTTTTCTTCCCCGACGCTATAGAAGCCCACAGAGTTGTCTCAAAATTTATGCCGACAAACTACACAACACAGATCATGACGGGACACGGTGGACTCTCCGAATACTTGCATAGGTTCAAGTGTAAGGAGAGCCCATCGTGCGTCTGCGATCCGGATTCGGTGGAATCGGTGGTGCATATACTTGCTGAGTGCCCAGTTTACTCCTGTAAAAGACACGATATCGAAAATATACTAGACTGTAAAATTATGAGTGAAAACTTCTGCCTACTTATGCACGATAAATTTAAGAGACAACTGTTCTTGGATTACTGTATAGATATAATTAAAAATGTAAGTAACAAAAATAGATAAATAAGGAAATGTTTAGCATATATTATAGAATATATGACCATAACATTACAAATTTAAAATAGTTTGATAAAATTGTAACCATTGATACTTAGATTATATTAGCATAAGAAATTTTACAAACACCTCATGTAATATAAAATTTTTTGTATAAAATAAGAAATATGTTATTAAAGCTCTACCCTGTAATTTTCATTATTATTAAGCATACAATGTAATTGGTTAAAATTAAAATAGTTACAACAGTCTCTGGTTTTGCCAGAGGAACACTTATTTGTAAACCCATCCCCGCTTAGATCATAAAAATAAAGAATCCTAGATTTAATTAGCTCTAGAACAATAAAAAAATAGAATGCACAGGCAGTAGACGGCGATTGCCATCTGAGTGGCGGTAGGGAAAAAAAAAAAAAAAAAAAAAAAAAAAAAAAAACCTAACCTAACCTAACCTAACCTAACCTAACCTAACCTAACCTAACCTAACCTAACCTAACCTAACCTAACCTAACCTAACCTAACCTAACCTAACCTAACCTAACCTAACCTAACCTAACCTAACCTAACCTAACCTAACCTAACCTAACCTAACCTAACCTAACCTAACCTAACCTTTTTTTTTTTTTTTTTTTTTTTTTTTTTTTTTGTTGCCCAGGAAAATCTTTTATAGATACCACCAGTCCGGGGGGACCGATGGTTATGTGGGATTCCCGCCTTGATAAAGGCAGTGTACCCACTAAAAACCTGGGGTGTTCCGCCCTCGCCGCTTTACAAGGAGGAAGCCACGGTGTCGCAATGCGTCCCGCAACTCCCTCAGCGGGTGCCCGTGAGGGCCCTCCTCGGGAGGGTGTAAAATGCCCTCCCCATATCTCCGCTTAAGGCACCTCGGAACACGTGACGAGGCGCCTTACAGCCCGGGACCCCTCAGGTCAGGAAGCGGATCCCCCGATCCGCAACCCAACAGGTCCCCGTTCAGGGTAGTATGTGGCCGGCATACGCCAGCCGCCTACGGCCCGTTCTCCGTTGGCGGATAGGAGCCGAGAGAGGATCTGCCTCTCGGTCCCTTTCCGCCGACTCCTTCGCCCGCATCACTTCCTCTGCGAAAGCGGCTACGGCCTCCCATTTCGTCTCGCTGTCAGCCATAGCGTTGACTATGGCTGAGAGCGAGAGGTCAGGTCCTATCGCCGTTGCCATCACTGCGCGCGGCTCCGCCCACTCTGGGCACTCGGCGCGGGTGTGCTGCGCCGTGTCCTCCGGCGCCCCACAATGGTGGCATTCCATTGTGGGTTCCCGACGTGCCACCCGACACAGATACCTTCCGAAGCAACCATGCCCGGAGAGGATCTGCGTCAGACGGAACGTCGGTGCGCCATGACGCCGATCGACCCACTGCTGGAGGCTGGGGCGAAAGGCGGCCACCATTTCCCGGCTAGCAGCCGGGGTCTCCAAACGGCGTGCCCAGTCCTGGAGGAGATCCTCGCGGGCATCCTCTCTCCACCGCTTGATCTCCTCCGGGAGTGGCCACCCACCTGCCATCTTGGCCTCTGCGCTGCGCCAATACACCGTCGCCAACACCTCCGCCTCGAGGTTCCACGGCGGTGTACCGGCCAGCACGCACGCCGCCTCAATCGAGACGGTGTGGTACGCTCGGGCCGCCCTGACGGCCATGACCCGCTGCGGACGTCGCAGCAGGGTCAGGTTTTCAGCGTCTAGGGCGTCCGCCCATATTGGCGCTCCGTAGAGTGCCTTGGAGCGAACCACACCGGCATAAAGGCGGCGGCACCCCACACTCGGCCCTCCCAAATTCGGGAGGAGTCTCCCGAGCACTCCGGCAAAGGCTACGATCTTGGGCGCCAATTGCCGGAAGTGCTCCGCGAACCTCCATCTGCCGTCGAGGATGAGGCCTAAATACCTCATCTTCGACTCGACGGCAATGGAGGTTCCGCCCACCACAATTTCCATCCCCCGCGGTGGAGATCTCCGAGGCCCGTGGAAGAAGAGGGCCTCGGACTTCTCCAGCGCTACCTCCAGCCCAAGGGTCCTGATCCTTTGGACCACATGGGCAACTCCGGCCGTGGCCAAAATAGCCGCCTCTCTATGAGTGCTCCCACGGGCAGTAACTAAGGTGTCATCGGCGTAACACACAATACTGACGCCGTGAAGGTTCCGCCCGCGGAGCACATAATCGTACCCGATGTTCCACAGGAGCGGTCCTAGGACCGATCCCTGTGGAACACCGCACGACATCCGCCTCACTTTCCATTCACCGTCCCGGGCCGGGTACATAACGGCCCGGTCGGTGAAATAACTCGCCACGGAGTCCTTCAAATACCGGGGCACATCATGGTATCTGAGGGACTCCATCACTGTCTCCCAAGGGAGGGTGTTAAAGGCATTTTTAATGTCTAACGACACTGCCAACAACACCCTGCCTTCGGAGACCGCCTCCTCCGCTAACTTCCGCACTTTGGCGATGGCGTCCACCGTCGAGCGCCCGTGCCGAAAGCCGAATTGCCCGTCGCTCAAGTTCGGTCCTACCTCCCTCATGTGCTGGGTGAGACGAGCAGCGAGTACACGCTCGAAGAGCTTGCTCGTCTCACTCAGCAGCACGATCGGACGGTAGGCCGACGGAGAATCGGCTGGGCGCCCATTCTTTCTTAGCAGGACCAACTTTCCGCTTTTCCAGCACTGCGGAAAGTGGCCCCGCGCCAGGCAAGCTGAGAACACGGATCGAATGTGTTCTCCAAGCTGCCCGGCCGCCAACACCAAAGCGCGTCCTGGCACGCCATCAGGTCCAGGGGCCGTGTTCTTCGCTCTCAGCCTCAACACGGCCAACCCGAACTCGGTCTCCGTCACTTCCGGGACCTCGGAATCATTGACCAGTTCCTCCACCTCAGGAGGAGCCATGAGTGGTGGGTGCCACGCCTCCCTATGAGGGAAGAGCGCTGACACCACCTGATCTAGTAGCCCTGGCTCCAGGGTTGCTGTGAGTGGGGGGGTCCAGGGACGGAGCTTCCCCGTCACCGCCTTGTAAGGGCGACCCCAGGGGTCGTGGTTGAGGGACTCCAGCCACTCTTGCCACGCCGACTCCTTAGCATCTTTGATGGCCGCCTTGAGATCTGAACAGGCGGCCCTATAGTCGGCGTAGCGGTCCCTCTCGACCTCTTCGTCACGAAGCCTCCTCCGGCGGTAGTGGGCGTATCGACGCCGCGCCACGACGCAGGTCTGTCTTAGCTCTCTGAGCCCCGGCCTCCACCAATACATGCGCCGTGGCGGCGACGACGTCTTGACCCGGGGCATGGAGGCGTCACAGATGCGTGCAAGGGCTTCACCGAGTGCCCCTGCTGCGACGTCTACATCCCCCAGGTCCGCCTCAGCCATCCACGCCTCTACGATGGCTGCCTCCTTTGCCAACTCTAGGTCGATTCCTCTCAGGGACCACCTTGGGCCCTCTCTGGCCGGGGGAGCCGGAGCCTGCCCAGCGGACGCAGAGACGCTATACCGAATGTATCTGTGGTCTGATAGCGTCTCTACGTCTACCTCCACCTTCCAGTCGAGAACACGGCGCGCCAGGGAAGGTGTTGCAAATGTAAGGTCAACTATGGACCCACCCTGTTGCCGCACGCACGTGTTCTCGTTTCCCCTGTTTAGTATGTTGAGGCCTAGAGACGCCGCCCACTCCTCCAACACCTCCCCTCTCACGTTGGTAGCCGGAGAGCCCCACGCCGTCGATTTGGCGTTGAAGTCCCCGGCAACCAACACCGGACTGGGGTGTGCTGTTCCCACCAGAAACCCGACCTCTGCGAGCGTCTGCTCGAAGCTGGCCAGGTTACGGTTCGGAGAACAGTACACCCCAATTACCGCCACGCCACAGCCACCACCCACAACGGCCAGCACGCATCCATGACCCTTCGCTACTTTTTCGAAGGGCAGGGAGCCACCGGCCGCTGGAGCATATATGGCTACCGAGTCCTCCCGATCTCCCACCCAGTTTGTACGGGCGGGAATCATGTAGGGCTCGGTAACCACGGCTATTTGAATCAACCACTCTGCGAGGCTTTGGAACAAGAGATCCTGTGCCCTGGCAGAGTGGTTAATGTTCGCCTGGAGGCATCGGATGGCCATCTAATTTGCTTCCATCCGATCCTCCGCTTGCGCTGGGCGCAAAGATGGCGGCGAGGGGGCCTTTACGCCTACGCCACTCTTCTTTTTCTCTCCTTTTTTTCCCGGGGCCGAGCCTTTGCAGCCTCGGACCTGGTGGTCAGCATTTCGGCCTGCCGCCTCGCACACTGGGCAGTGAGGCTCGGCCTCGCACTGGGCAGCCTTGTGTCCGGGCTTGCCACAATGGAAGCACATCGTGCTGCGATCGATACTGCCCGTGCACTTAGCCCCCATGTGTCCCGCTTCTAAGCAGCGGTAACAGTAGAGGGCCCTGGGTTCCAGTATCCTTGCGGACACCGAAACCCATCCCACCAGAATCCGTCCAGCTGCCACCTTTTTCGCGGCAGCAATTGGGCACTTCAACCAGACCGTGCCTAGACGGCCAGGAGGTCGGACGATATCTCCTACCTTTATGGCCTCCACGGAACAGCCCCCAGTCTTGGAGGCCGCCATCGCCACGTCCTCCTTCGTCGCGGAGTCATCCAGCCCAGAGATGCGTAACTCTGCGCACTTCTCTGGACGGGATACTCTTACCACGTCGGCGCTTAGGACCTCCCTAAGTTTGTTCGCCAGGGAGTCCGCTTTCTCACCGCCGGCGGCACCGGACACCTCCAGCATCCTGGCTCCCGTGGCGGCCGTGCGAAACCGAACGCCTTCTATGCCCAGGGATCGAACATCGATCTGTTCGCGGGCTTCTGTAAGCACCTGGGCATATGTGGCCCCCTTCTTTTCGGCTTCCGGTTGCAGAGTGAGGACGACTGCTGCTGTCCGGGGAGCTTTTAATGTTCGCTTCCGTTTTTTCGGCGCCTTCTCCTGCCTTTTGGAGGGTCGAGTAGCTTGGGCCGGATTCGCTACTGGGGCTTTTGCGGCCTTCGAGCCCTTGCGGGCCACCACATTCCACCCTTCATCCGTTGTGTCCGGCGCAGGAGGCAATGGACGGGGTGCCTTCGTGGCCGCCTTTTTCTTTGCCTTTTCCATCCTTGCCCCGCTGGTGCCAGCTTGCGCAGGAGAAGGGGAAGGCATGGGAGGTGTCGCCATTGCAGGTGTTAGGGCAGCGACGTCTTGTTCCCTCCGTTTGTCTGCGGCCAATGGGGGCCTGAGGCGCTTAGCCGGCAGCAGGCGCTCCTCCAGCCCCTCTATTCGCGCATTCAGCATGGTCCCACACTGAACCATGACTGAACGCGTGATCTCTTCCAAGTTTATAGGAGCGGGGCGCGAGAGATTGCGAAGCTCTAATAATTCCGTCCTCATGCTAGCGACTTCTGTCGTGAGCTTCGCATTTGCCTCCTCCAGGCGAGTAATCTCCTCAGTTGCCGTGCGGGTCCTTATCTCCGAGAAAGCCTTTCGGATCTTATCAGAGGCCTCATTGAGTGCCCTCTGAAAGGTTCCTTTGATATGTTTCGACTTGCAGGAGACGTCCTTGATCGTCGAAAGGGCGTCTCCTACAAGTCCTGCCAGATCCGCCGCGGCAATATCGAAGGCAGCCGGTCCTGCCGCAGCCACCTTGCGAAAGGTAGCAGCGGCAGCTTTCCTTTTACGCTCTTCCTTCTCTTCAAAATCCCTTTCTACCTGCAACATCGCCTCTTCCTCCTCGAGGCGCCTCTGCTCGAGTCTGGCCTTATACAGACCGACATGGCTGCCTGTCGTAGCTGGACGTCCACGACCTCTCTTCGACGTTCTGGCCTTGAGCTCTGACTCCCCATTCGCACTATCCTCGCTTGAGGAAACACCTCTCTTCCGCCAGAGACGGCTCTTCTCCTCAATTGTCCTGTTCGTTCCGGGTGACGAATCTCGGGACGAAACTGTTACCATGGTGTCCGAATCCGCGTCTGACAAGGGTCCAGACACGGATTCGACCGCCAACCTATCTTCAGGAGTAGCCTTCGCGGCTTGCGCCGCCACGTACTTCTTTACACCGAGCCGGGCCTTGGCACTACCTACGCTCCCATCAGTGTCTGACTCAGACAGGCGAGTCAATACAACGAACGGTTGCAGTAGCGTAGAGCCAGCCCTATCGGTGACCCTCATCTCCTCGTCGGGTTGGCCTTGAAAAAGGCCGATTTGGCCTTTAGAAAGGCCGGTTTGGCCTTGAAAAAGGCCGGTTTGGCCTTGAGAAAGGCCGGTTTGGCCTTGAAAAAGGCCTAGGCGGTTGTTGTCCCCCCCAGAATACGAGGGACGGACTGCCGAAGCAGCAAGGGATTCCCCGACCTCGATGAGGCCGGTACCCTCCTGGGGTAATATGTTTTTACAATTCGCCATTTTCATTTTTTTTTGTTTGGTCCTATTTGGGTCACAGAGGGTGGACCGACCCCCTGGGCGCCCTTACGACCGAGCTCCCCTCGGCCATACATCCCATAAGCGGGCGCCAAAACCGTAGGATTTGGTGAAAACTATATACATAAAGAAGACAGAAGAAACAATATTTACAAAAAAGCCTAAGATTACCGCCGAAGTCCCAAAAAGAACCACGGCGCCTACGCACCCCTATCCCAGAGCCCCCCACCCCCCCACCTAAGCACCCCGAAACGCCCACAGATAAAATACATAAATACAAATAGATACATAAATACATGATAAAATAAACTATGTAATATAATAAATACATAAACATACATACATGTGTTCCTCTTGGTCAGGTCTCTCCCTTGAGGCCTTCCGGCATGAGTAACTCTACCGGCGTAGCCCTCAAGATCATAAAGACACGCAAGCCCCACCACGACGACAACGTGGGAACACATCGGTGGGGAACCTAACCTAACCTAACCTAACCTAACCTAACCTAACCTAACCTAACCTAACCTAACCTAACCTAACCTAACCTAACCTTTTTTTTTTTTTTTTTTTGACCCAGGGAAATCCTTTATGGATACCTCCAAGCCCGGGGGGGCAAAGAGGTTATGTCGGACTCCTTATACCGACTAAAACCCTGGGGTGTGTTCCTTCTTACGCCTTTAAGTCAGGAACCGTGGGAGCACGTGAGCATTCTTCCACAGCCCCCGACGGCGTCGGCCCACAATCACCATTGCGGGCCCCTCCTCGGGTGCGTCAGTGCAGGAGATCACCGACGCACCTACTCAGTGGCGCGCGGGAACACACCCACGCGCGCCAACTCGGGGCATTATACTGTCGGCGGTGGAGTCCCCCGACTCGACCGCCAACGCCCCTGTTATGGGGGAAGTAAGTGGGCGTTGAAGAGCCTCCTCCTACGCCCCGCTCTCCGGCTGCGGATCGGGAGGGTTGAGGATATTTCCCTCTCCCGCTCGGCAGCCTCCTTCCGTGACATTACGTTTTCACAGAAGGATAACGCCTCCCTCCATGACGTCTCGCTTTCCAGCATTGATTTGATCAATGCTGCAAGCGAGAGGTCGTCCCCCACTGCTGCGACGAGGGCGCGGCGCTCGTCGTCCCAAGCTGGGCACACCTCCAGCGTGTGCTGCGCCGTGTCCTCGTCGCAGTCACAATGATGGCACTCGGTCGTCGGTTCCCTTCCGGCTATTCGGCACAAGTACTTCCCGAAGCAGCCATGTCCGGTCAGCACCTGCACCAGTCGGAAGGAAAGCGACCCGTGTGCCCTGTCCAGCCAGCTCTCCAGTACTGGGCGGACAGCCTCGACGGTCCAGCTGCCGGCCTTTGGATTGGCAAGCCGCTCCTTCCACCTCTCCCTCAGAACCCGTCGGATGTGGAGCTTCCACGCGGGCACCTCACCTGGCGGAGGGGGATATTCCCCTCGGAGGCGGAGAGCTATGCGCCACTCGTAAGTCGCGGCATAGCACTCAGCCTCAAGATCCCACGGAGGGGACCCCGCCAGTAAGCAGGCCGCCTCGTAGGAGACGGTGCGGTATCCTCGGACGACCCCAACGGCCATGACTCTCTGAGGCCGCCTCAGCAGAGCGATGGTTTTGTCCGTCAGGGTGTCGGCCCAGATGGGCCATCTATATAGGGCCATCGACCGCACTACCCCCAGATACAGGCGGCGGCTTGTCGCTTTGGGACCTCCGAGATTCGGCAGCAGGCGTTTAAGCGCGCCCGTCGCACCCATCAATCGGGGGGCCATGCGCGTGAAGTGCTCGCGAAAGCTCCACCTGCTATCGAGGAAGAGCCCAAGATATTTCATCTTGGAGTCGACCTCGATACGCACCTCCCCGATAGAGATAGTGGAACCCCTTGGTGGTGCTCGTCGTGGGCCGTGAAAACAAACAGCCGTGGAACCCGTCATCACGTACGCAGCAAGCGCTTGGGCCCCCGCAACCGAGAAGCTGGGCATTCAGAGGCACTTAAACGCGGTTCAGAGAGGTTTCGCTCAGAAACTTTGCAAAGCGTACAGGACGGTTTCCCTCAATGCATCCTTACTGCTGTCCGGAATACTGCCCCTTGACCTACGAATAAAAGAGGCAGCAGCACTATACGAGGTCAGGAAAGGAACATCACTGGCGACAGCAGACAGGGAAACCGAAACAATGACAAAATTTGCAAATTTCCCACACCCAGCGGAGCACATGCGCCTGAAATTCGAAAACCTGATAGACCAAACACAAGTAGAATATCACAACACACAAGATGTCAAAATTTTTACTGACGGCAGCAAGATTGAGGGTAAGGTCGGAGCAGCATTGTCCATATGGAAAAATGATGCCGATACCAAAACCCTCAGACTGAAGCTGTCAAATTACTGCACGGTCTATCAGGCTGAACTGCTGGCAATATGTGCCGCAACTAGGGAAATATTGAGACGTAAAGAGGAGAGTTATGGTATCTACAGCGACTCAAGAGCGGCTCTAGATACCATAACAAACCTTAGCACGACTCATCCCCTGGCGGTTGAAACTCGCGATAACTTAAAAAAATGCTCTAGGACCCAGAACAAAAAAGTTTTCCTGTTTTGGATAAAGGCTCATGCAGGACTCGCAGGCAACGAGCGTGCCGACCAACTGGCAAAGGAAGCAGCATTGAACACTAAGAAAAAGCCGGACTATGACATGTGTCCTCTGTCATTTCTTAAACGAGAGATTCGTGGGAAATCAATTGAGAAATGGAACGAGAGATATAAAACGGGTACAACGGCAAAAATTACAAAAATGTTCTTCCCAGACGCTATGCGAGCATACCAATTAATCAAAAAAATAGAGATGAACAAAGTTTTAACCCAAGTTCTAACGGGGCACGGTGGGTTCTCCGAGTATTTGAACCGATTCAAATGCAAGGATAACCCATCGTGCATCTGTGATCCAAATGTAGAGGAAACTGTTCCCCACGTGCTTTTTGATTGTCCCGTCTATAGTCTGGACAGAATTGAGACCGAAATTAAAATAGACACTAAACTAGATGAAACAAATATTGTATATATAATTGAAGATAAAAAACTAAGAACCGAATTTTTTCAATACTGTACAAAAATAGCTACAAAATGTATTTATAGAAATAAAGATAGATAAGTTATGTTAAATAATATATTATAGAATATATAATTTTAGCATAAATATATGAGATGATAACTAAGATATTAGAAATAAGTAAAATGTATTTAAGAATAAGTCAATAAGAGAAATAGAAATAAGATAATACAATAAGATAGAAAAGTAAGAAAATAAAAAAGATGTGTACTTCCCCTTATTTATCCTGTTAAACAAAACCTCTGCATACACTATAAGCAGAGATAATAGGCAGGCTAGCCGACGGCCCTAATAAGGCACTGGTAGGCGCCATAAAAAAATAAAAAAAAAAAAAAAAAAAAAAAAAAAAAAAACCTAACCTAACCTAACCTAACCTAACCTAACCTAACCTAACCTAACCTAACCTAACCTAACCTAACCTAACCTAACCTAACCTAACCTAACCTAACCTAACCTAACCTAACCTAACCTAACCTAACCTAACCTAACCTAACCTAACCTAACCTAACCTAACCTAACCTAACCTAACCTAACCTAACCTAACCTAACCTAACCTAACCTAACCTAACCTAACCTAACCTAACCTAACCTAACCTAACCTAACCTAACCTAACCTAACCTAACCTAACCTAACCTAACCTAACCTAACCTAACCTAACCTAACCTAACCTAACCTAACCTAACCTAACCTAACCTAACCTAACCTAACCTAACCTAACCTAACCTAACCTAACCTAACCTAACCTAACCTAACCTAACCTAACCTAACCTAACCTAACCTAACCTAACCTAACCTAACCTAACCTAACCTAACCTAACCTAACCTAACCTAACCTAACCTAACCTAACCTAACCTAACCTAACCTAACCTAACCTAACCTAACCTAACCTAACCTAACCTAACCTAACCTAACCTAACCTAACCTAACCTAACCTAACCTAACCTAACCTAACCTAACCTAACCTAACCTAACCTAACCTAACCTAACCTAACCTAACCTAACCTAACCTAACCTAACCTAACCTAACCTAACCTAACCTAACCTAACCTAACCTAACCTAACCTAACCTAACCTAACCTAACCTAACCTAACCTAACCTAACCTAACCTAACCTAACCTAACCTAACCTAACCTAACCTAACCTAACCTAACCTAACCTAACCTAACCTAACCTAACCTAACCTAACCATTTCGCGCTCCGAACGCACTCGAAAGCGCCACGAATATAAGTCCTTCCGCGCCAAAAAATTCCTTAAAATTAGAAATCTTGTGAAATAAGTGAAGTGTGATACATCAAAACACGCGGGCAGTGAAGGCGCACACGGTCGTACAAACCGCGTTGCCAAAAGTGATTTTTTGGAAAAGTTATTAACAAAAAACAGTATTTTGTGAATTTTTTGAAACTTTGACGTCGATTTACTCAAAATCTTCAGCGACGACACACGATTTTTATTTGATCTACGGGAAGGCCTTGTGAAGGCCTACTCTGAACCACCTTACGGATTTTTCTCCGCAGCGCAGTTGCGGAGAAAACAACAAAAAAACAAGAAGCACGTGGCCACGAGGTACCAGTTCCAGAACAGCTGGAAACCATCTCACCCAAGGATCAGCTGGAGGCAAGCCTGAGGAGCACGGAGGCACTTTTGGAACTCTTCTAAGTTAAGTGGTCGCCGAGATATAGACTTTTGAATAAATTTGGTTTTTTGACAATTAATATCTCTGTAACGAAATCTTTTACCCCCCCTTTTTAAAATATATTCTTGTTGACTGAGTGGTCCTTAACCCTCATACAAAATTTCAACCGCGCGTAAAGAAAACTTACAGAGATATTGATTTTTGAAAATTCAAGGTCACACGTGGCACCAACTTTTGGACCTTTATCAAAATTGTTTTTATAGTAGTAGATAGTAAATTACTTTTAAGATACTTTGGCGTTTTTTCCAAGAAAATTGGACCTAAATTGGAATTTTTACAGAATTTTTTGTCATTAAATAATAGTTTTTCGATATATATTAATCCATATTACAATATTAAATTAATCTGGCTCCGTCATCACATTCCTCTTATTAAGACGCTTTAGACAAACCCAAACACGGGATATTTATCTTAAAAACTGACGGAGTTAGAGCGACTTAAGTAAAAGACAGCCATTTTGGCGGCCATTTTTAAAATTTTTTAAAATCTTCAAACTGGTGTAATTTGACTTCTAATGATCGTACAACAACGGGGTTTTCTTAGCTGACCTTGGCACTGGCTTTTCTTTCAGATGTTTCTGGAAAATTAACAACTTTTTTGTGTTATAAATTTTTTGTTATTGACCCCCTACACAGACAGCCAGGGTCAAGTATAGCCCGAAGACCCAAAACCCCAGCTTCCTGCGACAAAAACTGAGAGAGCTACAGGCTTTCAAAATCTTGGCGGCCATCTTGGACGCCATTTTGAAAATTTTCAAACAGCTCTAGCTCCTGTCTGGGTTGTCGCAGAAGGCTGGGACTTTCTTTGTGGTGGTTGGCGTCGCTCCCGCAAGCTTGATTTGATTTGATCTTTTCCACTCTATGTAGAGCAAATTTTACTTTGGATTTAATTTGATTTAATTTTAATTTTATATTTAATTTGGTGGAAATTTATTAATTAATTATTTTATGAATAATTAATTGTTAATTTGTAATTTTATTTGATTTACTTTAACTTTAATTTTAATTTGGTGGAAATTTATTTATTGATTAATTGATTGTTAATTTGTAATTATTTATTGATTTAAGTTTGATTTTAAATTATTGAAAAATATTTAACTGATTATTTATCTGATTAATTGTTGAATTGAGTAAATTGATTGTTGAGGTTTTCCTAGACTACGAGATAGCCACCATTCCTCTCCGCTTGAGGGTAAATTTGGTAATTTGGTGATTATTGGCTGGCTTTGGGGCTCGACATCGGATTGCTTTAATTTTGTTGGAAATTAAAGTTTAATTCTGTCGCTTTAATTGCTGAGAGGTTAAGGGATTGCTGAGCTTTGCGTATCTAAAAATCAGTTATCCGGATCCATACGGACATACTAGCTAGAGCCTAATTAACATAAGCAGAGCATCATGTCTTCCAAGCCGCCCGCAAGATCCGGAGATCCGAAACCGTCGAAATCAGCAGCGACAGCCTCGACGTCTGCAGCTAAACCGGTAAAGTCCCTCAGGAAGAAGGTTATTTCAAAGTTGATGTCGCAAAAATCGAACCCGCCCGCCCAATTGCCTGACCACTCTCAGCAGCAGCTCGCGTCCCCTGTGTCGGACCCATCACCATCACTCCAGAAAGAAGGGAGCGAAACCGGGCAACCGGAAGTCGAAAATGCCTCCCCGGCACCTTCGTCGATCCTCGATGTAGAACACACAACTAACGCCCCCTACGTCTCGCGGTACTTACGATGGTGCATAGCCATATTATGCACCATCGCCCTCCCTGGGTCCGTCTGGGATAGTCCAAAGCCCTCACTCTGACTACCCTACGGACCCAGATGGTCCCCTATAGGGGATGCCGCAGCCCCATGACGCCGTAGCCTCACGGGGCAGGCAGGGCGGGGCGGCCGTTGCCTGCACCCCGCCGCCGCCTTCTACGAGCGGGATCAGCCCTCTCGCGATCCCGCTCCGCGGCCTCTTTCCGAACCATTACGGTCTCACAGAAAGAGGCCACCGCCTTCCACGCCGTCTCATCTGCCAGCATAGCCGCAACTACGCTGGGCAGAGAGAGATCCTGCCCGATCCTGAGGGCCAGATTCCGCCTTTCCACGCACCACGCCGAGCAATCCTCGAGCGTGTGCTGGGCGGAATCCTGGCCCCACCCACAATGGTGGCACTGCGGTGTCGGTTCGCGTCCGATCCTACTCAGGTACTCACCGAAGCAACCATGCCCGGTGAGTACCTGAGTAAGTCTATAGGTGACGTTACCTCCCTCCCTCCCTAGCCAGGCTTCGAAGCTAGGCAGAACAGCGTCGACGGCGCGTTGGCGCGAGCTCCTCGGCTCCTCGAGCCGCTCGCGCCACTTCCCAAGCGCACGTCGACGCTCCTCTTGCCGCACTTCAGCTGGCGCAGCCCCACCCTCGCCCTCCTGCCGGAGACGAACGTACACTCGTGCGTCCATCTCCGCCAGGAGGTCGAGCGGCGGGAGCCGCGCCAATAATGTCGCCGCCTCATGCGAAATCGTGCGGTAACCGCGAACGATTCTGATGGCAATAGAACGCTGCAGGCTACTAAACATAGCCCTGCAGCGCCTAACACCCGTCAGTCTTTTGGACCAGATTGGACCAGACGGGTGCTCCGTAGAGTGCCATCGACCGCACGACGCCCGCATAGAGGCGGCGAACACCCTCCCTTGGTCCCCCGAGATTGGGTAGCAGTCTGTGCAAAGCACCCACTACCCTCTGGATCCGGGGGACGGAGCGGCTGAAGTGCTCTTCGAAGCCCCAGCGACTATCCAAGGTGAGGCCCAAGTACTTAAGGTACGGCCCCACCTGGACGTCAACGTCACCTACGCGAACCGACAAGCTGGGTGGTTCCCTTCCCCTCGGGAACTTGTGGAACCATAGCGCCTCAGTCTTATTAGGCGCTATCCGAAGACCCAGCTCGTGGATTTTATCCACGACGCATGCCACCCCAAGCTCGGCGAGCCCTTTGGTCCTCTCGAAGGAGTCCCCGCCGGCGAACACTAAAGTGTCGTCTGCATAGCAGACAACATGTACGCCGGCGGGGATTTCAACACGCAGAACCGCGTCATATGCGAGGTTCCAAAGGAGTGGTCCTAAGACAGACCCCTGTGGAACCCCGCAACTGCTCTCCCTCCGCAGAGTAGTACCGTCCCTGCCCACATATTGCACACATCTGTCGCGAAGGTAGGACCCAACTAGGCGCTGCAGGTAGAGAGGCACTCCGTGATACACGAGCGCCTCCCTGATCGCCCTCCAAGGCAGGGAGTTGAAGGCATTAACGATGTCCAAGGACACCGCCAACGCCCTCCCGCCTCGGGACACCACCTGGTCCGACAGTGTACGGACACGAAGAATCGCGTCCACTGTCGAACGCGCCCGTCGGAAACCGTACTGGTCATCCGACAGGTTGGGACCTACCCGCGAGAGATGAGTGCATAGACGGGCGGCAATTATTCTTTCGAACAATTTGCCGGCCTCGTCCAGCAGGCAAATGGGACGGTACGCAGAGGGAGAGTCCGCGGTTCTGCCTTCCTTCTTCAAAAGGACCAATCTAGCCTCTTTCCACCCTGTGGGGAACACACCCGAATGGAGGCAGCTGTCAAACAACCGCCTCATTCTGTCCCCCAGCCCCGCGGATAGAGCCAGCACCCAAGCCCGACCTGGAATCCCGTCGGGCCCGGGCGCTGTGTTACGGGCCTTGAGGCGCTTAACGGCTCGGTCCAACTCCTGTTCCGACACTCCCAAGTCGTCAGACCAATCAGGGTCTGACGACGTGGGGGTTGAGGGACTGGACTGATCCTGGACCGCTGGGAAGAGGTTATCAACTACCCTCTCCACCAGCACTGGGTCCAGGGTTTCCGTCAACGGAGGGACCCACGGTCTGAGTTTGCCCAGTACCGTACGGTACGGGCGCCCCCATGGATCCCTATTCAGTCCCTCCAGGAGTTCGCTCCAAGACCGAGCCTTGGCGTCGCCAATGGCGACTTGGAGCGCCTTGGTAGCGCCTCTATAGGCCGCGTAAGCTCTATCCGTCTCCTCGGCTGTGGCTCGCCTTCTTCTTCGGGTCCTTTGGTACTGGCGTCGGGCGCGCAGGCATGCATCTCGCAGCCGCGCGATCTCCTCCGACCACCAGTACACCGCCCGGCGCTTGGTTGACCCGGCCCGGGGCATCGACACGTCACAAATCGACGTCATCGTGCCCCGGAACCAGGTCGCCTCCCTCTCAGGATCGGGCAGATCCTCGGCGTGGCTCTCCGGCCAGGCCGCGACGATGGCGGCGGCTTCTAACAGATCCCTGTTTAGCCGCTTGAGGGCCCATCGTCGCGGCGGGCTGCTACTGCGGCGGGACACACGGCTTGGAGGGCGGAGGGCCACATCGAAAACAATGTGGCGATGGTCGGATAACGTGACCATCTCCTCCGCAACTCTCCATCCGGACACCATGTGTGTGGCAGAAGGAGTCGACCATGATAAATCCACGATCGACTCCCCCTGCCACCGCACACAGGTGTTTACGGACCCCCGATTTAGCAACCGGAGGTCGTGTCCCGCCGCCCATCCTGAGATGGTGACTCCCCTAGGGTCATCTCGGGGACTCCCCCACTCACGCGAGTGAGCGTTGAAGTCGCCCAAGACGAGCACGGGACGGGGTAGGCATCTGCGAATACAGTTACCTAACCCGTCCAGGTACGCCTCGTAAGCGGCGAGGGTACAGTTAGGGGAGACGTAGCATGCAACAACGGCTATGCGACCCCACTCTGTCGCGACGAAGCCCTGTCCCTTCTCAATAAGGGCACAGGGGGGGTCGCCTTCGCCTCCGCCCCAGTAGATAGCTGCCAAGCCCTGTTCGTCCCCGAACCATCTTGGATGGTCCAGGATCTGATAGGGCTCAGCAACTACGGCAAGTGCAATTGACCACTGCGCGAGGGTTTGCATGAGCAAGTCTTGCGCACCCCGGCAGTGGTTCAAATTGCACTGGAGGACTCTTAATGGGTTGTGGTCCATTAAGAGGCCTCCATGGCCTCCTGGGGCGGGTTTGGGCCCGACTGTCCGGCTGCCTCCGCGGGAGCCGAGTGCCTTCCGGTGTCTGGAGTAGGGAGAGCGGACTTTCTCCCACCCTTGGCCTTCTTAGGAGGGGAGCACCTCTTGCTTCCCATCCTATGATCGGCCTTACAGCCCAAATCAGAGCACAGCGGACATTTGTGCTGGCGCGTGCAACCGCTTGCCCGATGACCGGGCTCGCCACACGCGTAGCACAGCGCACTCCGGTCCACTGGGCTCTGGCATAGACTGCGTACATGCCCGTACTCCAGACACCGGAAGCACTGGAGCGGCCGCGAGGTCAAAAAATCCACCCTGGCTGACACCCATCCGACGACGACGTGCCCCGCCTCCACTATCTTGCGTACGCAAGATAGTGGGCAACGGACCCATACCGTGCCCAGGGCCCTAGGCGAGCGACGTATGTCGCCCACCCGGACGTCGTCGACGGAGCACTCTCCGATTGCGGCCACCGCTGCCGCCACTTCACCCGGTGTAACGCTGTCGTCGAGGTCCTTCAGTCTCAACTCCCCCGTCTTCACGGGACGAGTGATTCGGACTTGAAGGTCCTCGAGGGCAGCGCGCAAGCGTTCGGCCAGTGCATCAGCCTTTGGAGAACAGTCGGGCCCCGATACCTCCATTAAAAGGCCCCCCGTTATGGCACGTCTTGTGCGGACCGCTTCCACGCCGACATCTGCCAACTTAATGCGGGCCTTCGCGGCGGACATGACCGCGGCGTAGGTGACCTCGGAACCCTCCGGGATGGTCACCGTTACCGCCGCGGATCTTGGCAGCCGCGTTGGCTTGGGGGGTCCAGGCCCACGCCTCGGTGTTGCCTTGGCGCCAACTGCAGGACGGAGTGTAGGAGCAGCCTTGGAGGGACCGGCGTCAGGTCTTGCCTCTTTGCGCGCAGGAGCCTTCCGCTTTTTGGCCTTTTTGCCAACGACCTTGGCCCATGACTCCGGCGCAGCCGCTTCGGTCACTTCCGAAGACCTAGTCTGCGACGGAGACAGGGAAGCCACAGCTCCCAAAGGCGGCAGCGCTCTTCCTTTCCCCTTCCCTTTCCCTTTCCTCTTTGATGGGCCAGGAGAAACGGGTGATGGACTTCTCATGGGCGGAACCGGTGCCGGCTTGGCCAGGGATGAGGCCGCCAGCTTGAAGTCCATGAGGGCGCCAATACGCTCCATGAGCCGGCACTCCCAGTCTTCCTGCCTTTCGGCGGCAGGTGGTGGCGTCGCTGGTTTAGCCACCTCTGCCGCGCTTGCCTGCGTCTGGTTGGTTATGGCCACCGTCAACGACTCGACCTTTGCGGAGAGGGCGCTCATCTCATTTCGCAGGTCGGCGTTTTCCTTCTCCAGCCGTTCAACATTGGCGTCCGCAGACGTCCTATGGATCAGCGCCATGGACGCCGCCTGTATCTTCCTTACTGCCAATCGGAGACCGCGAATAAAATCGCCCTTCATGTTCTTGGACCTGTCTGCGATTTTCTCCACAGTCTCCAACTGGCTGTTTATACAGGCGACCAACTGATCTGTTGGCTGCGCCTGCATTTGGACACTCAGGTCTTCTGCCTTCGGTAGCGATGTCTTTGTCCTTCTGTCACTGGGTGGCACCGACGGGTCAAAGACATCGTCATCTGCACTTTCCGGTTCTCTGCCTCTGCCCTTCAAGAAGGAGGCGCGTTTTGAAACCTTCGGGTTTAACGCGTCCTCCTCAGGTTTTCTCCCTCTTTTCCTAGATTTTGCCGTGCTCGAGGCACAAGAAGCGAAAGAGGAGACGGACATAACAGAATAGTCCGACTCCCCCTCCCCCTCACTCTCAACAACTGTGACGCTTCTTCGTGAGACCGCCCTCGGTTTCGCGAAAAAGCTCCTATCCTCTTTCTTCATCGTCGTTGCCCGCCCGTTCACTCCCAACACAGGCGAGAGTGACCGTGCCCGGCAACTTACATCTTTCGACGTCGTCCGCACGTCTACGCCCACAGGCGTAGGTGTGCGGACACGCCTCTCATTCTCATCCGACATCGACTGCACGCTCGCGTCTCCAGACACGAGCGTGCAGGCATGTCCCTTCTGATCGTCCGCCTTCCGCGCCGGAACGCGAGAAGGCCCCCTAACGTCATGGCTGTTTGTGCCCCCCACGTATACGGTGGGGCGAGACACGGAAGAATCCGTGTCGTGGGATTCCCCGTCTCCGGGACCCACACGTGGATATGTTAACAAAGCAGCCTTTTTCATATTGATTTTTTTTGCTCGTTTAGGGGCGAGCTCCCCCGGTTGGTGCCCTAGCGGCCGGGCTCCCCCCGACCATACCCTGCAAGCGAGTCAAGACGCGTACCGCTAACACAGCACGCGTCCCGACTCGCTCCCAGGATATTCCCTTCGGCGAGCACCAAAACCTTGAGATTTGGTAACCTCCCTCCTCAACTACAAGGTAGCTTCCTACCCTGGCCCCGCCTCGGTAGCATTTCAATCCCGAACGGGATCGAGACGCAGCAGAGGCGGGGCCGGCCTCATCCACTGCCTTCTCTGCTAATCAGAGGAGTGCTTGGAGAGGCACCTTCCGAATTAAATACTTATAGACATATAAAACTTAAAATAAATATAATAAACAAATAATAAAATAAACTTAATAATATAAATAAATAAACATACATATACTTAATATACCCCATACGCCCCCCCAGTGTTTGGTCCGCGCTGGCATATCGACAACCTCCACTTGGAGGTTGTCGATACGTCAGAACCCCCTATCCGCCACCCGGGGACGCGCCACGTCGGAGTTCACCTCTCCGCCCACTAGGACAACCCAGCAGGTCCGTGGAACCTAACCTAACCTAACCTAACCTAACCTAACCTAACCTAACCTAACCTAACCTAACCTAACCTAACCTAACCCTAACCTAACCCTAACCTAACCCTAACCTAACCCTAACCTAACCCTAACCTAACCCTAACCTAACCCTAACCTAACCCTAACCTAACCCTAACCTAACCCTAACCTAACCCTAACCTAACCCTAACCTAACCCTAACCTAACCCTAACCTAACCCTAACCTAACCCTAACCTAACCCTAACCTAACCCTAACCTAACCCTAACCTAACCCTAACCTAACCCTAACCTAACCCTAACCTAACCCTAACCTAACCCTAACCTAACCTAACCTAACCTAACCTAACCTAACCTAACCTAACCTAACCTAACCTAACCTAACCTAACCTAACCTAACCTAACCTAACCTAACCTAACCTAACCTAACCTAACCTAACCTAACCTAACCTAACCTAACCTAACCTAACCTAACCTAACCTAACCTAACCTAACCTAACCTAACCTAACCTAACCTAACCTAACCTAACCTATTTATAAGAAATGGCAAATGGCTATACAGTTAGTGAATTTGTATTGTAAATGGATAAAAAGAATAAATAATTAATATTTGATATAATTTTAACTTACATTTAATGTTAATTTAATTTGATATAATTTAGATTTAATTTAAAATTAATTTTGTTTTAATTTTGATTTAATTTTTGTCTAATTTTGGTTTAATTTTAATTTAATTTTGTTTTAATTTGATTTTGATTTAATTTTAGATAAGAATTGTATTTATCCATTATAATAAATTGTATAAATCTAAAAGAGAAAAAAAAACAAAAAAAAAAAAACAAAAAAAAAAAAAAAAAAAATATGAATGAAACGAAAAAAAAATGAATAATATCTATCTAGTTACATTTATTTTATAAGAACGAATCCTTATAGTCACCCTTCTATTTTAGCGATAGAACAAGTAGTAGAATAATAGTAATACAAAAGGAATTGTAGGCAATATTATAATTAAAAGAAGAATGTTGAAAGTTAATATAATTCAGAAGGTATAGCCATGCAAAAAAAAAAAAAAAAATGAGTTGTGTGTAGGGCGCGGATTAGACACAGAAAACCATGTTATGTTTAATACTCGTATGAAATAAACGACCCAAAATAAATAGGGGCGATAAGTTGTAGGCTAGCCGACGGCCCCTAAAAAGGCAATTGGTAGGCGCCATATAAAAAAAAAAAAAAAAAAAAAAAAAAAAAAACCTAACCTAACCTAACCTAACCTAACCTAACCTAACCTAACCTTACCTAACCTAACCTAACCTAACCTAACCTAACCTAACCTAACCTAACCTAACCTAACCTAACCTAACCTAACCTAACCTAACCTAACCTAACCTAACCTAACCTAACCTAACCTAACCTAACCTAACCTAACCTAACCTAACCTAACCTAACCTAACCTAACCTAACCTAACCTAACCTAACCTAACCTAACCTAACCTAACCTAACCAGTCGCGCTCGATCCGCAGCCGAAAGACCCACGAAACCGCACCGCTCCACACGGAAAAAATCGTTAAATTGGTATTTTTTCATCCGATTTTCAAGTGCGATACCTCAAAAGACGCGCAAATTGACGGCGCTTACGGCCCTGGAAACGGTGTTGCCCTAAGTGTTTTTGAGTGCGAGTTATTCAGGAAAAAGTGATTTTTACAAAATTTCGGCAACTTCAAATGGATTTTACTTGCGATCTTCAGCGACGACCTACTATTTTTTATTGACCATCGGAAGCGCCTCTTGAAGCTCTACAAATTTGACGCTTTTGCCGATTTTTCCGGGCTTTGCTCGCGGAATAAACGGCAAAAAAACAAAAACCACGTGGCCACGAGGTGACAGATCCCGGGCCGCCAGCACCAGTTTTCCAGCGGATCTACGTGGAAGTCAGTGCCAGGAGCTCGGAGGCACTTTCAGATCGAAGCTAAATTGAAAACTGACCAAGAAACAGAATTTCAAAATTTTTCAAATTTTAAACAGTTATATCTTCTAAACGAAATCTTTTACATATTCTTTTTAAATCATTTCTACATAGCCCGACAGATAATCTATTATTCAGTAAATTTTCAGATTTTTTTGACATACTTTCACGAAGATATAATTTTTTTTATATTCCACTGGTACACGAGGTACCCTCTAGAATTAATAATTTATCGTTTTTACACCAGAATATTCTGTATTTATTTATTTTTGACACATTTCCTAGTTTTTAGATTTTTTTACAATTTTTTTTGGATTTGTTACAGCCTTTTTTGTAAACATTTTTTATTTTTTTTGATATTTTTATTTAACGGCTTGATATTTTTCAAAATCAAGTACATATTTGGACTGCTGTAATTAAGACCTTTGTAACAAGCCCAAACACAGGGTGGTTATCTTTAAAACTGACAAAGTTAGGCAACAGGCGGCCATATCGGCGGCCATTTTGAAAATATTTAATTTTAAATATCTTACTAACGGTTTGTCGTACGGGGACGGGGTTTACAATATTGACTTTGGCTATTTGTAGACTTTCAGGGTATCAATCTGTGCACCATACTGCGGGCCAATCAAAGACACGGGACGCCACCTGAAACGGAAAGAAAACATTAGTAGGATCCTAACTTTGTCATCACTATTTTTTATATATATATAGTATATAGAACAATTAAAGCCAATAAAAAAAAAATTTATAACATAAGTTAGAAAGAAATAAAGGTAAAATAAAGGTAGGCATAAAGGTTTGTATAAACAAACCTTTATATCTAATTTACATAATACCCGTTGGTTTACCTTTGACGCGCCTACCTGGCCGAATCTGAAAATAAATGGCTACCGTACATACCCCTGTTAAGAAACAGAACGAAATCGACACCTCAAAACTTCTTGAAAAGACAGAGATGGCAGGACCATCATGCAATTCACCAGAAAAACCCCGAACTTCGAAGGTGAGAAGTAGCATTGATGGAATCGAAGCTAAAGCTAAAAATGCTCAGACCGCGACCCAAAAAAAAAGCAGCTACAAATGAAGCTCTAAAAGCAAAGTCGAAGACACAGCTAAACCAAGGGGCAACAAAAACACTACCGGATACAGAAGATAAAAACAAAAATAAAACAACGATGACGACACCTTCACAACAAAAACGTAAAGACAGAGTGGATGAAGCCACCAGATTAGCTGACATGGCGAAGGTATCCTTAGCCTCCTACAAGAGCATTAGAAAAGATGTAGTAAACGATGTTCACGCAGCTCTGGAAGCGCTAGTTGCCCTCGTAAGGGAAGCTGGAAACGTTAAAGGGACCACAAAAACACTTCCGGTACATACGACCACGAATGTAGAAAATCAGAACACCGACAACAGTAGAGAACGAAGAGAAGAAGAATTGATGAAGCGAATGGAAGAATACAACAAACTCCTACATGAAAACAATGAAAAGATGGAAAAACTCAAGAATGCTATAGAGAAGAACAACGAAGTCCAAGAGCAACTATCCTATGCTAGTGTAGCGGCAACGTCAGTCAGGAGAAAGGCTCCAGAGCAGACAGCCCTACACTCTGTAATAGTAACTGCTAAAGATCAAACGGAGAGTAGCGAGGACGTCCTGAACAGAATCAGGAAGGCAATCAATGCAAAAGACGGAGAAATCTCCATTGAAAAGATCCGAAAAGCAAAAGATCAGAAAGTCATCATTAGCTGTAAAACCAAAGAAGATCGCAAAAGGTTCAAAGATAGACTCAAAAGCGCAGAAGAGCATCTAACCATCCAGGAAACTAGAAACAAGGATCCTCTTATCATATTGAAAGACGTATTGAAGTATAACAGCGACGAAGAGATCCTCACTGCGCTTAAAAATCAGAACAAGAGCATCATGAGAGACCTAGATCCAAAGCAGGTGAAGATGGAAGTGGCGTATAAAAGGCATACACGAAACCCCCATACAAACCACATTGTGATGCGGGTGTCCCCAGCTATCTGGAGGAGAGTGACTGATGCAGGAGCGATTCAAATAGACATCCAGAGGGTGAGAGTAGCTGATCAATCTCCATTGGTTCAGTGCTCTCTCTGTCTGGGATATGGCCATGGGAAACGCTTCTGCAAAGAAAAAGTAGAAAAATGCAGCCATTGCGGGGGACCCCATAAAAAAGCAGACTGCCTAGATTGGGTCGCCGAAACAACACCATCGTGCTGCAACTGCTCACAGGCCAAGTATGAAAAAATAGATCATAATGCTTTCAGCCAGGACTGCCCAATCCGCAGAAAATGGGAAAATATAGCACGGGCTACCATAGCCTACTGCTAAAGTTGTCCCAGGCCCACAAAATCCGCCAAGCAGCGCGAAACCATATCTAATCGTCCAAACTAACCTTCAAAGGAAACAACTCGCAACCCAGGAACTAATGCTCGAGGCAAGCGAAAGGAAAATGGCATTCGCGCTGCTACAAGAACCATATGTCGGAGCTATCCGGAGAATGAAGGACTACAGAGGGGCAAGGATCTACCAGTGCACCAAACCTGGTGACGGTACCATCAAAGCAGCCATAGCAGTGTTTGATCAAGATTTAGACGTCATTCAATGTCCCGAGCTCACCACAAATAACATCGTTGTGGTGAAAATTAAGACAAGTGCCTGGGAGATCCATGTAGTATCCTTCTACTTTGAACCGGACCAGCAGAACTTCGAAGAGTACCTTGAGCACCTCCGTAAAATACAGGCAAAAATAAAAATAACAAAAATGCTCATAGGAGGTGACGCCAATGCTAAAAACACATGGTGGGGCAGTAAAGTAGTGGATGGCAGAGGAGAAGACCTGGCAGCAACACTGGAAGAAATGAACTTGCAGGTACTCAATGAGGGCGATACTCCAACCTTCAGCACAGTGAGAGGTGACAAAACATATACTAGCTGCATAGACATAACGGCATGTACGCTGGAGATGCTTACCCTGGTGGAAGACTGGAGAGTAGAGGAAGGACTGACGAGCTCTGATCACAACGGCATTACATTTAAAATTAGACTCACTAAATCAAGAGGGACAGACATAAAACGAACCACTAGACTCTACAATAGTAAAAAAGCAAATTGGCCTCAATTTCATGAGAAACTGGGCCAACTCCTTGAAGAATATAAAATTACAAAAGAAGAAATAAAGAAAACAAATAATGAAACAGAAATAGAACAAAGCACAATCACATACACAGAAGCAATAATAGAAACATGTAAAAATAGCATACCTTTAAAACAAAATACAACAAAACTTACCATGCCGTGGTGGTCAGAGGAACTTGCCAGCCTGAAGAAAGAAGCCAACACCAGAAGACGCCGAATCCGCTGCGCAGCTCCAGTCCGAAGAGCCCGAGTCATCACCGAGTACCTGCAAGCAAAGAAAACATATGAGGAAACAGCCAAAAAAGCACAGACAGAGAGCTGGAAAAAATTCTGCAACAGACAGGATAAGGAAGGATTATGGGAGGGTATCTACAGGATCATAGGGAGAACCAAAAACCGACAAGAGGACACTCTTCTGGAAGTGGGCGGTCGGACATTGGAACCGGAGGAATCCGCAAGGCTCCTCGCAGAAACCTTCTACCCAGAGGACGCTGAAAATGAGGACAATGCGGAACATCGACGGATCAGAGATGAAGCTGACAAAGCAAATGACTGGGTTCATGGTGAGTATCATGACCCAGCATTTACCCAAGAAGAGCTGGAATCCGCGGTGACCAGTTTCAATGTCAAAAAAGCGCCTGGGGAAGATGGCCTCACAGCTGATATCTGCGCCCACGCTATCAGACACGACCTGGAACTGTTTCTTGCCCTGGTCAACAAATGCCTAGAACTCCATTACTTCCCAGTAATTTGGAAAAAAACTACGGTCATTGTTCTGAGGAAACCGGGCAAAGACGACTACACCAACCCCAAGGCATACAGACCAATTGGTCTACTGCCCGTGCTGGGCAAAATATTTGAAAAAATGGTGGTGAGGAGACTGAAATGGCACCTTCACTCCAGGATTAGTACTCGCCAGTACGGCTTTATGCCCCAGAAGAGCACTGAAGACTCCCTTTATGTCATGATACAACACATTAAAGAAAAACTACGACAAAAGAAACTTATCACAATGATATCACTGGACATAGAGGGAGCCTTTGATAGCGCATGGTGGCCTGCAATAAAAGTCCGTCTGGCTGAGGAAAAGTGTCCAGTGAACATTAGAAGGGTCATTAGCAGTTACCTCGAACACAGGAGCGTAAACGTAAGGTACGCGGGACAAATGTCCGATAAGAGCATGAGGAAGGGTTGTGTCCAGGGGTCTATAGGTGGACCAATCCTCTGGAACCTGTTGCTCGATCCCTTACTGAAAGGACTGGAATTGAGAGGGGACTACTGCCAAGCGTTTGCAGATGACGTGATCCTTATCTTCGATGGTGACACAGGACTGGAAGTGCAAAGACAGGCCAATGCTGCTCTCGCCTACGTTCGGGAATGGGGTGTCAAAAATAAGCTCAAGTTTGCGCCACACAAAACCAACGCAATGATCATCACGCGTAAACTTAAATTTGACGCCCCATTGCTGAGAATGGGTGGGATCGACATAGACATGTCCGACGAAATTAAAGTGCTGGGGCTCACGATAGACAGCAAATTGACCTTCAACAGTCACACAGCAAACATCTGCAAAAAAGCTATCAACATATACAAGCAGCTATCGAGAGCCGCAAAAACCAGCTGGGGCCTTCACCCTGAAGTGATCCGCACTATCTACGTCGCCACCGTGGAACCCGTCATCATGTATGGAGCAAGCGTCTGGGCCCCCGCAACCGAAAAACTGGGCATACAGAAACACCTCAACGCAGTCCAGAGAGGGTTTGCGCTAAAAATGTGTAAAGCGTACAGGACAGTTTCCCTGAATGCGTCCTTGTTGCTGGCCGGAATACTGCCCCTCGACCTAAGAATAAAAGAAGCAGCAGCACTGTACGAGGCTAGAAAAGGAGTAGCACCGGCAACAACAGACAGGGAAACAGAAAGGATGACCCAGTACGCAAGTTTCCCACATCCAGCGGAGCATATGCGCCTGGAATTTGTAAACCTGATAGACCAAACACTAGTAGACAACCACAACACGCAAGATGTTAAAATCTTCACCGACGGCAGCAAGATTGAGGGCAAGGTCGGAGCAGCATTATCCATATGGAAAAATGATGCCGAGACCAAAACCCTCAAGCTCAAGCTGTCGACGTACTGCACGGTCTATCAGGCAGAATTGCTGGCCATATGTGCCGCAACCCGGGAAATTTTGAAACGCAAAGAGGAGAGTTATGGTATCTACAGCGACTCACGGGCGGCTCTAGATACCATAACGAACCTTAGCACAACCCATCCTCTAGCGGTAGAAATACGTGCCAACCTGAAGAAGTGCTCTTTTGCCCAAAACAAGGAAATATCCCTGTTTTGGATAAAGGCTCACGCAGGACTCGCAGGTAACGAACGTGCTGACCAGTTAGCAAAAGAAGCTGCGTTAAACATGAAAAAGAAGCCAGATTACGACATGTGCCCCCTATCATTTATCAAGCGTGAGATTCGTGAGGAATCTGTTGAAAAATGGAACAGGAGGTACAAAACGGGCACAACGGCAAAGGTAACCAAAATCTTCTTCCCAGACGCTACGCGAGCGTACCAAATAATTAGAAAAATAGAGATGACCAATGTTTTGACCCAAGTCCTTACAGGACACGGTGGGTTTTCCGAGTATCTGAACCGGTTCAAATGCAAGGATAACCCATCGTGTATCTGCGATCCTAATGTAGACGAGACCGTTCCCCACGTGCTTTTCGATTGCCCTGCTTACAGTCTCGATAGATTCGAGACTGAGATTCACTTAGACGCCAAATTAGATAAAACAAATATTGTAAATATAATAGAAGACAAAACACAAAGAACCGTATTTATAAAATACTGTACGAAAATCGCTGTAAAATGTATATATAGAAATAAAGATAGATAAGCCATGTTAAATAATATATTATATAATATATAATATTAGCATAAAACATAAGACGTTACAAAAGTTATTAGAATTAAGTTTAAATGTATTTATAGGATTAGTAAATATAATGATATTACAATAAGTAACAAAAAGTAAGAAAACACAAAAATATGTGTACTTCCCCTTATTTTTCCCTATATGTAAGTAATACCTCTGCATAAATTGTAAGCAGAGATGATCAGGTAGGCTAGCCGACGGCCCCTAAAAAGGCAAAAGGTAGGCGCCAATAAAAAAAAAAAAAAAAAAAAAAAAAAAAAAAACCTAACCTAACCTAACCTAACCTAACCTAACCTAACCTAACCTAACCTAACCTAACCTAACCTAACCTAACCTAACCTAACCTAACCTAACCTAACCTAACCTAACCTAACCTAACCTAACCTAACCTAACCTTACCTAACCTAACCTAACCTAACCTAACCTAACCTAACCTAACCTAACCTAACCTAACCTAACCTAACCTAACCTAACCTAACCTAACCTAACCTAACCTAACCTAACCTAACCTTACCTAACCTAACCTAACCTAACCTAACCTAACCTAACCTAACCTAACCTAACCTAACCTAACCTAACCTAACCTAACCTAACCTAACCTAACCTAACCTAACCTAACCTAACCTAACCTAACCTAACCTAACCTAACCTAACCTAACCTAACCTAACCCTAACCTAACCCTAACCTAACCCTAACCCAACCCTAACCTAACCCTAACCTAACCCTAACCTAACCCTAACCTAACCCTAACCTAACCCTAACCTAACCCTAACCTAACCCTAACCTAACCCTAACCTAACCCTAACCTAACCCTAACCTAACCCTAACCTAACCCTAACCTAACCCTAACCTAACCCTAACCTAACCCTAACCTAACCCTAACCTAACCCTAACCTAACCCTAACCTAACCCTAACCTAACCCTAACCTAACCCTAACCTAACCCTAACCTAACCCTAACCTAACCCTAACCTAACCCTAACCTAACCCTAACCTAACCCTAACCTAACCCTAACCTAACCCTAACCTAACCCTAACCTAACCCTAACCTAACCCTAACCTAACCCTAACCTAACCCTAACCTAACCCTAACCTAACCCTAACCTAACCCTAACCTAACCCTAACCTAACCCTAACCTAACCCTAACCTAACCCTAACCTAACCCTAACCTAACCCTAACCTAACCCTAACCTAACCCTAACCTAACCCTAACCTAACCCTAACCTAACCCTAACCTAACCCTAACCTAACCCTAACCTAACCCTAACCTAACCCTAACCTAACCCTAACCTAACCCTAACCTAACCCTAACCTAACCCTAACCTAACCCTAACCTAACCCTAACCTAACCCTAACCTAACCCTAACCTAACCCTAACCTAACCCTAACCTAACCCTTACCTAACCCTAACCTAACCCTAACCTAACCCTAACCTAACCCTAACCTAACCCTAACCTAACCCTAACCTAACCCTAACCTAACCCTAACCTAACCCTAACCTAACCCTAACCTAACCCTAACCTAACCCTAACCTAACCCTAACCTAACCCTAACCTAACCCTAACCTAACCCTAACCTAACCCTAACCTAACCCTAACCTAACCCTAACCTAACCCTAACCTAACCCTAACCTAACCCTAACCTAACCCTAACCTAACCCTAACCTAACCCTAACCTAACCCTAACCTAACCCTAACCTAACCCTAACCTAACCCTAACCTAACCCTAACCTAACCCTAACCTAACCCTAACCTAACCCTAACCTAACCCTAACCTAACCCTAACCTAACCCTAACCTAACCCTAAACTAACCCTAACCTAACCCTAACCTAACCCTAACCTAACCCTAACCTAACCCTAACCAATGAAATTGATAAAAAAAAAAAATTAAATTAATTTAATATGGCAATAGATAAGATTGCATGTTGGAAATTGTAAATCTTTGTTTTTATTTTAACTGATCATTTTAAAAATATCTAACTTTGTACTTTATAGGCCCAAACCAAATTTGCAGTGCCCTTGCAACCCTGCAAGGGCACTGCAAATTTGGTTACATACACCCGTATGTACTTTCTTTAGGCTAATTATAAGATCTAAGCTGTTTAATATGTGTACATGTAAGCAAAATAAATGAAATATGAAATACAAAAAAAATTGAAATATGAAATATAAACTTCTGTATTTTCTTACGAATAGGGTCTTTTGCATTATAATAGGTCTTTACCTATGAAATTGCCGTTCTTCAGTACTGGTAATATCAAATAAAAGAAAGTTTGGCATGGCTTTGAGGGATCGATACTGTTGCCAAAAATGCAATCAGTAAAATTTTTGTCTGTCTGTCTGTCTGTCTGTATGTATAACCGTTATAGAAACAAAAACTACTCGACGGATTTTCACGAAACTTGGTACAATTATTTTTGATACTCCTGAGCTGGTTATAGTATACTTTTATCACGCTACAATTAATAGGAGCAGAGTGAAGGGAAATGTTGGAAAAACGGGAGAAGTTACTCCATTTTTTAAGCTTCCGTCGCGTGTGCAACCTTAATGGTTAAAGCTACACATAATCATGTATGACAGAAATGTTCTCTTTAAAATTATATAAAAAATATTCCACGACAGCATATGTCTATCTTTTATGGTTGACTCACAATAACACGTGTAACTCCCGATAGCTTAGCAGTTCGAAGCTTTCTGATTATATTTGTATAATGTTTAATTATATATAGATAATGCCTAAAGTAGCTGCTCGTTCAAAATTTGCATCACGTCAGTACGTCAAACAATCAAACCATCTGTATCTTAAAATTAATAAGATTATAAATATTTACCCCTTAACAACACATAGAGCTAAAAAAGAACTAACTGAATGGCTATTTACCCTTTCCTACCAGGATACGGAAAATCTTCTGGAGATAGTCTCGTGATCACTAGGTTACTCAACCTCCATGCACAACATTATTTTATTTTAACAAACATGAAAGTAGTACTTAGAATACTTAAAGTAGTACTTACTAACATTAGATTTAATATTTTATAAAACATAATGTAAATCTTTTATTTTTCTTAATCTGTAAGCGTGTTAATAATTAAGGCAAGAGCGAAACCCTCTAACACAGGTATCTCATTACTTAAAAGAGGGTTTCGATAGAAATTTAAGATATTGTATAGATGAAGTTGATGAAATAAACTATTTTTATTTTATTTTATTATTTTTTTATTTGTCTACTCTTACGTTCATAACACTCTCAGTAATCCCTAATTAAAAAAGTTAACATTATTAACTATTTCATAAAAAAGAATCATAGAAATCGGTATAGAAACACCAAAGTTATACATGAAATACGCTAATAATAAGCCATCGCGCTTGAATACTGAATCACGCTCGACGCGTCTCGCGGCCGAAGGTATAAAAAGGCGGGGCGTCCGAGCGCGAGCTTTATTTCATACAATTTTTGCCTGTTGATGCGAATAGACGTTCAAAGCGTTCGACCTTATTGACAGAAAATACTTAATTGATATTAACAAACCGTGCTTATCAGCGCGACTTTTAGTCTTTGATAATTTATTTTTAGATTCCTTTTGTTGTTATTTTATAACATATGTATGTAGGTATTAGTTATTTTAGTAGTGTTCAAATATTCGTTCAAATTACATAATTATTAATAGTTTACATTTTATTTCTTTTTAGGTGAAGTAGTTGTAGGTACGCATAGATTTTTTGATACCCATAGGTAAGTTTTGGCTAATTTACGTTCACTTTTTTATATTAGTTTTATTTTCATTTACGTTTTATTTGCATTTGCCTGCATCAATGCCACCTAAAAAACGATTATCTTTATCTCGAAATTCGAGAGAAGCTAAGAGAATGAGAAATAGGCGTTCTCAAGAATCGGCAGAGGAAAGAGCACATCGGTTAAACTCTATGAGAGTTAGTAACTCAACTTCTCGAGCCAATGAAAGCTCTCCCGAGAGAGAGATGCGATTAGCAGTTGACAGAGCGAGACGAGCTACATCACGGGCGTCTCAAAGCTCTTCTCAACGAGAGCTAAGGCTTACCATTGACCGAGAACAACATGTGTTATCCCGAGAAGCTGAAACTGCTTCACAACGAGTATTGGGGCTCACAGCTGACCGCGAACGGCATACGTTATCTCGCGAGTCCAAAACCTACACTGAGAGGGAATTACGTCTCACAGCTGATCGCAAACGGCATGTACTATCCCGTGAGTCCGAAACCTTCACTGAGAGGTTGGTTAGGTCAGTTGTTTCTCGCATGGTCAGTTGTACGTCGCTCTTTCTCGGGTTAGCAGTTCTAGAAATCTTTATGTTCACGTGCCGGACGGGTCAACTTTAAACATAGTTTACCCGGAAGCTTTGCGCTGAAGTATTTTCGTTCTATAGGTACTTAAGCCTCATGTGAACGTGATCTAAACAATATTACCAATACATTAACTTAATAACACACAAGGAGTTACACGCTGACGGAGTCGAGGGCACAGCTATTATCAATAATATTGTGCGGTTCCGTATTGCGATATTTTTCAACAGTAGGTATTGTAGATTGACATATTATATTTACCGAATAAAATACAAAAGTTAATCTGTCTGTTACATCAAAACCAATGAACCGTGAGGAAGGACATACCTAGGCTACTTTACGAAAAACTACGGAAACGCGGACGAAGTCGCAGGCAACAGCTAGTTGTTAATAAATAGCTTGATATATACCCAATGTTCCCAACGGAGGAGAGGATGTACACGAATTTTACCAAGGGGTCCTTTAGTAAAAAAAGGAGTGAGGTTTTTGGTGATGAAACCTTCATATCACTCCAATTCATTTCTTACTTGCTCTCGCTTGTCGCTGGTCCTTTGATTCTGGTTACAACGACTTATATAACATATGTTTGATAAACGGCATAATAAAATCACGGATTCCACCGCTTGTACTATTAACTCCAACGGGATACCTGACTATTGGCTAGGCATTCGAACTGCCTTGATTAACAATTTTTCAGATCAGCCTAACGAAACAACCTTGTACAGTGACCTTTCATCAGCATCACAGGGTAATCACCCTGTTCAGATCACCCAAAGAATTTTATGATTTTTGCCAAAATTGATTAAGTACAATATCATGTACCTCCACCAACGTATTGAACCCTATAGATTTCAAATGACCCCTTAGTTCCCCACCATGTTACCACCAACAGGGTTTGCACCCCCTCGCACTTCTTTCCCACCAGTGCCTAGTTGGCCGGCACCCATGGGACAACGACCCAACCATTTAAATTCGTTAAACCGATCCAGCGCATGCCGACTAGCACCCAGCGAATGTTCGCTGCACCACTCCCCTAATTACACCCCTCGTAGTAACGTATTTAGACTACCCCCGCGACAGAATATCCCACATTACTCCTTTGCGGATACCTTACGACATTGAAAAAGAGGAAACGCATCCCTCATGATCATCTCATGATTCATCAACCCACATTCATCTGAGCTCCTTCGACCTCCAAGGACTACACACCATCCAGGACAAAGTCGTGATGCAGACACCGCTACAATTGGAAAAATTCAACTGGGATTCACTCTATCATACTACAATCCCATTTTACACATTACTATCGAGTGCAGGCGTACTCGTCCTCATAATAATTATAAAACGTTACCTGAATAACCGCAACCCAGCTGCGAAATGAAACGAGGAATCTACAACCATACCTATCTCTACGGACCCTGGGAGCATTCCGGCGACATTTTCACTAAACGTCTTAAAATAGTCGCCCTTCTGAGGATGGAGGAATTACGTAAAGTACCTAGAGGAAGACCGCTGACACTGCAGCCGCATCGGACACAGAGTGCCGACGCAGCAATGACGTCAATGAAACAGACAATGGACAATACGTGACCGGACATAACTTCTGATTCACACCTCGAATTGGTCGGACTTTTAGGTTCGGATTAATTATTAGTTAAATAACTTTTATGTAAGTTTTATACTTTTGAATTAAAGTAATTTGTACTTACGAGTAATTCGGTTTTTTCGGTCCTCCGACTGCCGCTAACGTCTTTCGCTTAATATATAAAGATATTTGTATTGTATTGTATTTATTTGTATATTTAACCAATATCCAGTTCTGGCATCTGAAGCGTACTATTAAGAGTTTTCTATATTATTATTATCTTACTAGCAGCGCTCCGTAGTTTCATCCGGGTAGTTCCTGCTCCCGCGAGGGAATACGCGGGGATAAAATATAGCCTGTGTTACTCAGGGATAATGGTAGCATTCTAATGGTGAAAATCGATCCAGTAGCTTTTGAGTATATTCGTTATAAACAAACAAAACACAAATGTTTCCTCTTTATAATATTAGTACTTGCTTCTTTGTCTTCACACTTTTGTATACAAGTTTATTATATAGCTGTTGATTGCCCAAATAAATAAATAACAATTTATCCGCATACGGAATACATAAAATCTGCAATAAGAACAACTGTAGCACTTATTTATTTATTTGAGCCACCAACAGAAGATACATAAAGAAAAATTACAAAAGTAAAAACAATAAAAATGATGAGCTAGTGTTCTCCCAGTAACATCTAGGTGTCACATCATAGTATGCCTATACTTTAATGAACAGTTAACACGCGGTAATGACACCTGTTTCGCCGCGCGCGCGAGGAGGCGCGCCGACTCGGGTGGAAATTTGTTTGGACGCGGGATGGCGCTATTCTCGTCGGCCGTGACAACGGCGAACCTGCGAGATGGATTCGTTCGGAGGAGGAGCTAACTAAGGTTTTTGGTTTAGTCTCGTTTGGTTAGTTGGTTAAATGCTTACTTTTTCCTGTGTTTACATAACAGTAAACAGTTTAATATTTTCGTGATAAGCTTATTTTTTGTTTAATGTAAATGTTATTATTTAATTCTATGTGGTAAATAATATCTATGCCTTTTTATAAATATGCGATTTAATTGTTATAATTATTTATTTATTTTTAGATAGATAGAAAGATAAAACGTTTATTTACGACTGCAGACACACATACAAGAAACAAAAGCTGAGTACAACATTACAATACATCAAATAAACACAAAATATAACCAATTAAGACAATATAATTAGCTGTGCTGCAGCACGTCAAAAGGTCATGACTCAGCGTGAGATATGCTCAAGGAGCAAACGCTGATTTTCAGCCATAGCCTGTAGAGTGCGAGCTGAACGAGACGCAATCCGTGTATTGTGTACCTACATCATTTAAGTGGTTTTTTTTAATTGTTTTTACATTATACAGATGGTGAATAGATTGATATTAATTATATTAAGATTGATAGCATGTATTGTGTACCTACGTTTTTAAGTGACATCTAAGCCTGTTGTTGTTACGTTTTGCAGAGATTGTAGTCTTATTTTTGGCAAACGAAGTGTTTAGGTATACCTTCAATTTTTATAAATGGTGATTGTGTTTCTGTTAATAGAGGAGCGTCATGTTTCATATCTTAGGGAATCTTTGATAAATAGAATTTATACAAATTAGTTTTTCCATTGTCATTCAATTTATCACTGATAATTATGTATTCTTCGGTCTTTTAAATAAGGGCTCCCTGGGTACGAAGCACGATGAGCTCAATGTGGCTGTGGATTGTTTTCTGGTGGACGTGTTGGCGATCAATGAAACGTAGCTGTCGGAGGGCGAGGAGGCGCGCGGGCCTGTGTTGCCGGCTACCGGCTCCGACGCGTACCGCGACCGTGCCCGGACCGGCGGCGCGCGCGTGGCGGTGGTGCCGGGCATTTCATCAAACACGGTGTTAACGCGCGTCTTCTCGCCCACCCTCATTCCCCAGGTGTTGTCCAGATGAGGCTTCGTCTGAATATAAACGGTCGTAAAATAGCTATAGGTACAGCCACAGTACAGCTTACCGTCCACCATGGCAAAGTTTAGAAATATTTTTGGATGCGCTTACGGATTCAGTTTCAGCCTTTTTTGCGTTTGACCATATAATTTTGGCCGGGGATTTCAACATTGATCTCCCAGCTGATTCCAAAAAACTTAGTCTTCTTCGAGTATACTGGTCTTACACAGTATGTTAAGGCACCAACACATCTTACAGACCACAGCGCTATACTTATCGATATTCTGTGTTCCAATATACCACTAAAAGATGTTGAAGTGGAACATATACCGGATTTAAGTAAACATGCACTGATATCTTGTAAGCTTAAAATTAAAAAAAGAAAGAGCTACCTCTTTGGTCAACATATCGTCCTCTGAAAAGCATTAATATGGAAAGTTTAAATTCTGACCTGGATACTATAAACTGGAATGGTTTTATATCTAGTGATGTTATTAAGATGGTCGAGGATTTTCAATCTAATATAATGTATTTATTTGACAGACATGCACCATATAAGAGATCTCTGGTTAAAATGCATTCATATCCATGGATAACATAATAACATCAAGGAAATGATGAAAACCCGCAATAAAGCATATTCACGTTTCAAAAAATGTAACTAAAATAGCCACCACGAATATTATAAGGAACTAAAGAAATATGTACGTGAACCAAGCTCTCTTTACTGAAAAGTCACAATATTTCCATATAAACATTAATAGAATCTCAAATAATCCTCGAAAAAACAATGTTGCCAACTTCAAACAAAAAACGTCTTCTTTGTCGGCACATCTTAGCGATCCAAACATTATAAACAATCACTTTCTTACTCTTCCTGGTAATCAAAATAGTAACCCGTCGGTAGAAAGGTATTTGGAGCAAAATCGTCATGGGCCATCTACTTTCACTTTGCACACAGTGCGTAAATACGAAATCGGTAAAATTATAAGCTCATATTCCACCAACGCTATGGGCTGTGATGGTTTGTCCATGGATATGATCCTGCTAACTCTCCTTCAGACACTAGGAATTATTACAGCTATTGTCAACAAGTCTATAATAACTGAGACTTTCCCTACAGCTTGGAAAAGAGCTATTGTCAAGCCTATACCGAAAAAGACCAACCCTCAAAGTCTACCCGAGCTGCGGCCTATTAGCATCCCTCCGTTTTTGTCGAAGGTTTAAGAGAAAGTTGTGAACTCGCAGCTTTATAATCATTTAGAATGTGATAATAGGTATATTGCCAGCAAAACAGTCTGATTTTCGTCGAGGTCGAAGCACTACAACTGCCTTAATGGATGTTGTCAATGATATTTTGACCGCTCAAGATGCTGGCGAAGGAACCATGCTTGGTTTTTCCCGTGCATTTAACACAACAAGAATAAGAATAGTTTATTTTCAAAATACTTAAATGACATAGGTAAGGTACACTTGCATATTAATCATTAATCACTAAGTACTACGCTTAAATTATGTTACTGTAATAAGTTACAAAAAATATACAAAGGTTTTAAGTTGAGGTTAGAAGAACAAGACAAAGTAAAAATAAAAATAAAATATGACGGTACCCATCCAGTTAAAAAATCTATACTCCCCGTGCTAGTTTGTAACTGTGTTACGGCGAAGTATGATTCTCGTTCCTTAGAGATACGGTTCATATTAGCTTGCATCAAGTCGTCATCATCGGTCGCAGCGAAGCTACTAAAACAATAGTTACGTACTCAACCTGTCTATTGTTTTGAGCAAGTACAGATAACAGATACACTTCAGGACAACGAAATTGGTGTACAGGTTTCGCAAATCAAATCAAACAATCGTTGATTTAAAAATACTATAAAAATTAAACAAATAAAATAAAATTAACGTTGCATGTAAGTTTAGTTGTACAACATAATAAAAACAAAAAATAAAATAAAGCCTATGAATTATCGAGATTATGCCATGACAATTTTCCTTAAATCTGATAATAGCATTTCCCTTTTGATTTCCAAGTTATACCATGGCATCAACTGATATGTTCAAAGCACAGAACGGCTGCATTTTGTGGCAGCTTTAAATACGCGGCCACGAAATGCTGGAATTACCTTCCACCTCCAATAAAAAAATGTAAAACCGTTCATTCTTTTAAAAAAATCTAAAAAAGTCATTAAGAGAGTCTCAATATAACTTCGTCAATATGGAAACCCGTCGTTCTGGGCCTCGGACAAACCACACCTAAGTGCAAATTTAGTAAGTTTTGAATACATAAATGTAAATAATCCTCTACTTTTTATTTTATTGTTACTTTCATTGTTTCAGTTCATATATTTTATAATAATAATAAACTTTATTTCAGGCAACAAACTTAGTTAAGTACAAGATGTTATAATACTTAAACTACGGCCCATATAAATATATACCTTAGAGACTAACATACATAAAAATAATCTTAATTACTAGACACTCGTTAGGAATGCGGCGACGAGTGACGCAGACACGGTGTCTCATTCCGTCGCTGCGCGGGATCGCGTCGCCGCCGTCCCGCGAATCGACGAAACTTGACGCCCTTCGGCCATAATTCCGAATTTAAAAAGGTCGATAGCTTTTCAGTCGGAACTCTCACCACAAATGAATTAAAACTCACATTATGGCGAGAATCCAACTTCTCGACCCTTAATTCGAATCCTGTCTTCTTTTTCATTTACATTAATTTTCATTCACATGAATAAATATTGTTATGTTATCTCATTCACAAAAAGTTATTTATTGTTTAGTTTATTTTTTGATATTAATAGGTACTTTATTATTATATTTTATTTTTATTTATATTAGTGTATTGCATTTGTGTATCGCGGTAGCCACCAACCGCACACTTTGGTCACTACGGATCACAAGCGCTGTGGTACGGACCCGTTCTGCCACATCATATGCTGATTAATGACCATTTTTGTCACAATTTTTTTTTTTTTTCACATTATTATTGTATATCGATTAATTGTAATTTGTGTGACAAAATAAACGTATCTTTATCTTTATGAATATATATAAAAAAAAATCCGTTACTGACTGAGTGACTGACAGACAATGCACAGCCTAAACCATTGGACTTCAAATTTGGCACATATGTACCTTGAGTATCCTAGAGGTGCACTAAGAAGGGATTTTTCGAAATTCCGACGGGAACGGGAACTACGCGGGTGAAACTGCGGGGTGCGGCTAGTCTTTACTTAAAAATAGAAGTGTATCATTCTATCAGCTACCTATTATTTGTTTCTAAACTAGTCAATTTGTCTCCATGTTATATTTGAATCGCCAAGTAGAAACTCGGTTCTGGCACTTCACCGACCTGTCGGTTCTGTCGTCGGTAGTTTCTCGGATGCTTATAAAAAAAACCTAATAAGTCTGTCTTTTTAGGGTTCCGTACCCAAAGGGTAAAAACGGGACCCTATTAGTAAGACTCTGCTGTCCGTCCGTCTGTCTGTCTGTCACCAGGTGGTATCTCATGAACCGTAATATCAGAATAAAATAAATATTTGAGGGGGGCTCCCATACAACATACGTGATGTTTTTGCCGTGTTTTTCGATATTAATAACGGCAACAGGCTTGACATATTCACAGAATATTTAGTTGTATATTTAACATTAACATTTCATTTAACATTTCCATCCATCTACACAAACTTTCGGATTTATAATATTAGTGAGAAGTGAGATATTAAAAAACTTAAACACATTTGATCAACAAATAGGTTTTCATCATCATCATTCCAGCCGTAAAAAGTCCACTTCTGAACAGGCCTCCCTTATGGATCTCCATGAGGAGTGATTGCCATACTCACCACGCTTGGCAGGTGGGTTGGCGAGCGCAGTACGGGATGTTGATACACGGAAAGACGCTGCTGCCCATCTTCCGGAAGTATCCCTTAGCAGGCTCTTATTGCATCCACGGGCATGAGAGGAGGGGTAACATTCTACTGCCGGCACCCCACGGCTTAAATAGGTTTTACCCCCCTCAAAATATGATCCGCATCAGAAATTTCTAAATTATTCCTTAAAACAAAATTCCCCCACGACAGTCGATTTGCATTGATGTGATCTCTATATGTTTTCAATTTCATCAAAATTTGATAATCCGTTCACGAGACCTAACCTTGAACAAAAATTGCGAATTTCATCGCGTTTTGCTTGTATAGTTCTCTATGCAATGTCCTGAAATTCAATATGTATGAATTTCAAAATTCTACGTTTAAGGCCAGGTATTTATAATTACGTTAAGTGTTCCAGCGGCGGGTTTCTGAAGGTGCGCGGGCGCGGCTTACTTCTTATTCCTATTCTGGTGGGGGTTGCCAGATCTGCACTGACGTGTATTGTGCACTGTCCCCCGAGGTGCTGCCGCGACCCTAACCTGACCAGCCCAGCTCCTTGAACTACCGGAGAAGGCCTCGGGGCCGCCGGCAGCTTGCCATGAGCATCCTATACACACCTAGAAGCAAGAGTACCTACCTAAATAGTTGCTTCGATAATCTTTTACAACAATTTAGAACAAAAACAAATAAAAATATAGAAATAATGTTTTCATGTAGTTAAAACTTTTTCAGCCAGTCTTCTTCATAACGGATCTCCCCAGAACCAATCCAGAACAAAATGTTTGGCGAATGAAGAACTTTGACTCTCATACCGAAATGTATGGAAAAGTTTTTCGTGATTTCTGACATTTCTAGTACTCAAACGTCAGTCGGTCCGGTTTTAATACTTATAAGATACAGGATCGGTTGGCATCAAAAAAAGTTTTTGTGTAACATTACCATTTTCTTGCTGACTGTGCAATTTAAACAAAATCTGTGAATGCAGGAATATTTTAAAAAGTTATGGATGGTCTCCTAGAACGTTTTTATGTAACAATAACGGTTAAGGTTAAGCCCTTCCTGTCTCGCCTCAAAAAACCACCCTGTACATACTCGTAAATCTAAGTTTTATCTATTCAAAAATTGAGTTTTTACGTGTAACTCTAATTCTGGCGGCGGTTACCAGATCTGCACCGACGTCCCGCATCGAGGTGTGTTGTTAATTTCCCCCGTGATACTACTTACTTCGACCCGAGCCCATCCAACTTCCTGAAGTGCCGGAGAAGCACTGGGCCGCTGGCGCATTCCATGAGCATCCCCGAAATATTTGATGTTGTAGAAGAAGGGCATGACTCCATGAGCTGAGTGTACTGTAGTCCCGTTTTTGAACCTTACACTACGTTGCCTCAAAGGTGGCGCGTGCTCCGCTGTCTCCTCCTCTTCAAGACACCCGCGACATAGTCCACTGTCCGTGGCCCCTTTCTTGACTTTCTTGAGGAGATATTGGTTGAGGTCACAATCTCCCGTGATGATACCCTCCATCATCCGTAGATCTTGTCTTTAAGTTTATACGTCTTTTTAATAAAGTTTAGTAGTAGGCCATCTAGCGTCAAAACCGTACGAAGTAGTTGAAAGATATTTTTTATAAGTATTGCTAATCCTAATATGAAATTAATAAGCGGCGTATAGTGAAATAATCTACTCAGTTGAATGTACGTTAGTACCTAAAAACAAATCAAAGTTGCTACTGTAATTTTTAACAGGAAGTATGGTGGCAGTAAAAAAATAAGAATACTTACGAGTCTCGGAATTTTTCCAATTTTTTTATAATCAGATAGTAGATCGTCGTGATCTACTAATAAAGGAAAAAAGCTGATTTGGTAAGAACCATATAGCACAAATCATAAAGTTGCGATTTATTGTTTCTAATTTGTTAAGTCAGTAAGGGCGGCGAAAATGTAATATGCTAAGGGCGGCAAATTCGTAAATCCGCCACTGTATGGTGGCATGTGAGACTTTTGAACTAGGTGTGTGATTTAGACTTCTAGTCTCGGAACCCTTAGGGCACGACTCTCGGTCGCACTTGTCCGTTTTATTTTTAAAAGCATAGATTCCATAGCCTCTAGGTCTCTAATGTCAACTACATTTCGTGTGAGGAGACGTCGTGACAGTCGAACCATACATGGGCATCCGTTCAGGTCGCCACATTGAAATAGCGATTGCGATCGATAGCAATGTTAATTATACCAACGGAACAACGCGCACGTAAGTACCTATTCACCTGTCGGTCTATACTTATTTATGTGCTCTCAAATAGTATCGAACTATGCAATAAATCTGGCTCGGGGCATCGCGCAGGGCAAGCCCGGCACTACGCCGTGCTCTGTGGATCGATGTGCGAATCTATTTTTCGTCATCGGTCGATCTAATTAGTGATGCGCTTAAATGGCAGTCGCGGCGGCCGCGGAGGGCGCGCGCGCCTTGTAGGGTCGCCTGCGCCTGCGCGCGCCGCGTATATAGCGCCGCCGCGCCCGGCCCGGCTCACTTCCGTCGCTGCCGTCGCCTTGTTCGCGCCGTGAGTTCCGCTTTTTCTCTTCGCTTTAACTCTTATTCGCTCTCGATCACTGATCAACATTTATAAAGCGACCGTGCTAAGATTCAGCCTGAGCTTTTTACTCCCCGAAGTCTGTGCTAAATTAACCAAAGGTGCCTTAATGGTGATTCGCTCAGTTCACATAACGTATAACAGTTCTCTGATCGTAAAGCTATCGATAAATTAAATCGGAAGACCGCTGCAGTTCTAACAGCTTCGCTTTGTGCTTATTGCAGGAATACTGCGCGGAGTCAGTTGCTTGTCGTGATCCGGTGAAGTACTAAGCAAACAGCGAGATGTGCGACGACGATGCGGGCGCGCTGGTGGTGGACAACGGGTCCGGCATGTGCAAGGCGGGCTTCGCCGGCGACGACGCGCCGCGCGCCGTGTTCCCGTCCATCGTGGGCCGGCCGCGCCACCAGGGCGTGATGGTGGGCATGGGCCAGAAGGACTCGTACGTGGGCGACGAGGCGCAGAGCAAGCGCGGTATCCTCACCCTGAAGTACCCGATCGAGCACGGCATCATCACCAACTGGGACGACATGGAGAAGATCTGGCACCACACCTTCTACAACGAGCTGCGCGTCGCGCCCGAGGAGCACCCCATCCTGCTCACGGAGGCGCCGCTCAACCCCAAGGCCAACCGCGAGAAGATGACGCAGATCATGTTCGAGACCTTCAACTGCCCCGCCATGTACGTGGCCATCCAGGCCGTGCTCTCGCTGTACGCGTCGGGGCGCACCACGGGCATCGTGCTGGACTCGGGCGACGGCGTGTCGCACACCGTGCCCATCTACGAGGGCTACGCGCTGCCGCACGCCATCCTGCGCCTGGACCTGGCGGGCCGCGACCTCACCGACTACCTCATGAAGATCCTGACGGAGCGCGGCTACTCGTTCACGACGACGGCGGAGCGCGAGATCGTGCGCGACATCAAGGAGAAGCTGTGCTACGTGGCGCTGGACTTTGAGCAGGAGATGCAGACGGCGGCGGCCAGCACGTCGCTGGAGAAGTCGTACGAGCTGCCGGACGGGCAGGTGATCACGATCGGCAACGAGCGCTTCCGCTGCCCCGAGGCGCTGTTCCAGCCGTCCTTCCTCGGCATGGAGTCGTGCGGCATCCACGAGACCGTGTACAACTCCATCATGAAGTGCGACGTGGACATCCGCAAGGACCTGTACGCCAACTCCGTGCTGTCCGGCGGCACCACCATGTACCCCGGCATCGCCGACCGCATGCAGAAGGAGATCACGGCGCTGGCGCCCTCCACCATCAAGATCAAGATCATCGCGCCGCCCGAGCGCAAGTACTCCGTGTGGATCGGCGGCTCCATCCTGGCCTCGCTGTCCACCTTCCAGCAGATGTGGATCTCCAAGCAGGAGTACGACGAGTCCGGCCCCGGGATCGTGCACCGCAAGTGCTTCTAATCGCATTTCTACTCGCACTCGACTGCGTCCCGCTCGCTTCTTCTCTTTTGTTGCATTCAAGACTGCACGCCCTCTCGGTTAATGTCTAACGTTGTTCTAAGTTTAAGTACTTTGTTAATTATTGTTATTATAATTTTTGTTACCTAAGTGGTGTGTTTGATTGATCCGCCCCGAGCCAGTGCACCATATAAGGCAGGAGCCGAGCAGTCCTCGTATAAATAGCGCGCGCGAGGTGGCGCGCCGTGCCAAGGGAGCGGCGCCCGAGCGCGGGCTGCTGGGAATGCGATATATCGATCTCCGAATTCAATAGGTGCTCCAGATTCCATTGGACGCTTTGTCTGTGCGAATTCCAAGTGGCTTCTACATGACACCGTCTAAACTAAAGCGTACTTTCTAAGACATCTACAACTAAGTTCTACTTCTTGAAAAACTTTTCAAGCATACCGTTAATGTTAACGGCTTGAACTTAAACGCTTCGTAAGGTTATTCGCACTATATCTATCTGCACGAAATTCACAGGAACTTTAGAGTAAAAAAAAACGTTTAACTAGTTTTTAAGTACCTACTGGTCTCACAGATTAGACACATATTTATAGATTTCATGATGCCACATGTTTTTGATTAGAACTGTCAAAAATATGTCACAAGGACGATTGAACGCTTGGGCGCCGAACTTCTAAATAAAATACTGATTTGAGGTGATGAGATAGGTGCCAATGTCAATGTATATGAATTGCATGAAATACATGTTACAGTGATTTTTTTTTATTAATAGTTTTCCACCAAACTGGTTGTTGCACAATTGAACTTAAATATAAACACATAATAAAAAAAAACAGGTGCACGACCTTCTAGAGGTAGACACAGCATGCAATCAAAATATTATCTAAGTACTTAAAACAAAAAGAAAACAATACAAACTATCAACTATAATTGCAAAATTATACCTTTAGCAAGCAGTGATTTTTTGACGTAACTGACTGGTGCATCAAAAGTGTCAAATATACTGCGATTGTTATTGTAACTCATGGACATGCGGCGAATTGGTGAATAATGGCCGCTGTTAGTGCGACAAGCCTTAGTGAAAAATAACTTTCTAATCTCGACGCGACTGTTATGCGTGGTATTAAGAAGTTCAGTATATGCATTGAAGTATTATTACTAGCGTATAGAATTGACACCCGCGAACAACAAGTTTGCGCCATGAGTTGTTGCCGGCCGGCAACAACTCATTTAGTCGTTCGTCGACGCCCATCGCGACCGCATGCGAATAAACCCAAATTGAAAATGCCGTCTTGCGTGTTAAAAACGTGTAATTAATCAATCAACTGCGAAGAAAAAAGATAGTGGCGTGACTTATCATCGGAAAGTAAACAGAATATCAACTAAAACCAACTAAAATTAATTTTTGTACATTATTTTCTATTGTACTGATATTTTGTTTGAAAATCATAGATTATGAAAAGTGATTCGTACAGATGGGATGTGTAGGTACCTACTAAGGGTTGGCGACAAAGGTTTAACTGATTATTTTTAACTCATATTACTCGCCCTATCCGTCTGTCTGATCAGTAACAGTAGGTACTCTAGGTACCTACTGTAGGTATCTTTTGCAATCGTCATTACTTATAAACTGAAGCTGTATTATACCTATATTATAGAAATGAAAAATGCAATCAAAATTTTGTCTCCGACGGGACTCGAACCCGTAACGTTCAGACGAACACCTTCAACGCAGGCTGCCTTAACCGTTCGGCCACGGAGCAATTAACCGTCGGGTCGAAAATCTTGACTGCCTTTATCTTTTAGTGTGGGTTTACACTTTAAATAAAAAAAAATTGCTTATACCTATATTGTTGTCTGAACAAATTCTTAATGTAATAGATTGACGACCTCTGTGGCGTGGTGGGCGAAGGTTCGCCTGCGATGCAGGAGGTGGGTTCGATTCCCGCCTTGGGACAAATGTTTAGTGATCGCTGCAGATATTTGTTCTGGGTGTTCAGGTCATTTTCTACGTATAATAATAAATAAATAGGTATTTATGTATTGTATTTATTATATCAGTTATCTAGTAGCCATAACAAGAGCTCTGCTTAGTTTTGGGCTAGATAATCATCATCATTTCAGCCAAAAAACGTCCACTAATGAACAAAGGCCTCCCTCATGGGTCTCCATGAGGGGTAGTTGCCATACTCACCACGCTTGGCAGGCGGGTTGGCGAGCGCAGTACGGGATGTTGGTATATGGAAAGACGCTGCTGCCCATCTTTCGGAGGTATCCCTTAGCAGGCTCTTACTGCATCCACGGGCATGAGAGGAGGGGCAGAGTGAAATAAAGTGTGGGGTCTAGTTAGTGTAAGTACCTACCTACCTATGTACGTACTTGTTGGATAAAATACCAATTTATTTAAAAAAAAAATGACTTTAAACGCTTAACGATTCGTTTTAATTTAATGTACTTAAATATTTTTACGTTTTGAAATATAATATTCATAGGTACCTACTGCATTAATAGCTGTCTGAAATGTCCCTTCTGCGGTGAAAAAAATCTATTAGAGCTACATGTTGTTACACTATGTTGAACGAAACGTGTAAGCGCCACGAAATTCACGGCGCTTACGACGTTTTGGTCGCGAGAAAACTATTCTCTATTAGCGATCTAGCGCTGCATGTATTGATGGTATGGATAGACGACATTCTAATCGTGTAGCGCTGCAGCGAATACTTGTGTGCGGGGGCGAGCGCGCCCCGCGCAGGCACCCCCGCTGTCATCAAGTTGCGACACGTTTTTTGTTTGGTATAGCTACTCTAACTATTTACAACTCACTGAGTATATGTGATGTCAAAGAACCGAAACATATCGTAAAAAAAACCACTTAAGTGTTGTTAAAGTCTGAGTTTTGTTCTGTAATAACTCCCTTCGCTTACTTATTTATGTATTGATTTATTTAAAAGGAAAACCAACTGCACAATATATATGAGAAGTAACATAGTTAAAAATAGGAGGCCAATAAAACGTTTTCACGTTTAGATACAACATAGATACAAAAAGGTGTGAAACAAATCAAAGCAAACAGAAAGTAATACATAGTAATGTAACCTTATTACGAATACAAATCAATCAACAAAAAAGTCGTTAATAAATAAGAGACAGAATAGGATATACCTATAGTTAATTTATTTAAAAAATACTGACGAACTACGCTCTCCAAGAACCAGTCGAATTAAGAGCAACAGGGGGTTAGGTTATCTACTTCTGGGCAGGCGCACTCGTCGTTAATAAATAAGAGACAGAATAGGATATACCTATAGTTAATTTATTTAAAAAATACTGACGAACTACGGTCTCCAAGAACCAGTCGAATTAAGAGCAACAGGGGGTTAGGTTATTGTCCTGGACACGATAACGCTTAATTTAAGTAGTGATTTCAATTTAAACATGATTAAAACTTTGTTACAATTTCTTAGAATAAGTTAGTAAGTTGTAATTTAGGCAGAAATATATTCATATCTTTTTAAGTATAAGACCTAGGAATAAGTTTTAGGTGTAGCTAGAAAGCTAAGAGAAGCACCTTTAATTTAAGATCAAATAGTTATAGGTTTTATAAATAAATAAAGAGATATCGGTAAAAAACCCCAAATAACACAGTGGTTCCAGTAGCAAGAAATAATTAATAAGAAGAAAGAAATAAAGCTGAAAACTGAAAACTGAAAAGGAATATTATTGAAACCTTGAAGATAGAAAAATACAGTCCACCCAGAACAGTTGGTCCTGCGAGCCGGATCGGAGTGAAGAGATCCTGCGCTTACTGGATTGAAGAACGAAAAATCAAGCGCTCGCGCAGTATGGTTGTAACCAGAAGCCAAGCCGACGTGTCCGAACGACACACGGAGGAGGCTGTACGGCAAGGTGCCGAACTGGAGGCCATCACGCTCGAACGAAGACGAAGATTGTCGCTGGAACCACCTGCGTCACCCGTTACGCATCAAGTAGCCACCCGTCACGAACTGGACCCACCTATAAGGTCTGCACCCGACTGCACCCGCGCCGGACCGAGTATGGAACGCCATAGGAGTGAACGATCTCCTGCCCGAACTGCGCGCTCTCTGCGATCTAACGGGAGCGTAGCAGTCAGGGCTCGGACAGCGGAACTGGAAGCGGCGGAGAAACTGGCGGAGCTCAGGCGTAAAGAACTCCAAATAGAAGCCGACCTCGTCAAGAAAAGACTGGCTGCCGACCTAGCAGCATTGGAAGAGGAGGAGCAAAGGAGTACACATGAAGATGACCTACCGGAACACAGCGAGAGAATCAACCAGTGGCTGCAGACAACAACTGAAGGGGAGAAGAGTGACACCATTCCAAGAACCGAGAAGAACATCCGATTCAACGTCAGGAACGTGCCAATTACGCCGGTCAAGCCGAAGAATTCTGCCAACATCGATGCATTAGCTGATGCAATAGAGAAGCTAGCAAGACCGAGGATGAAGTGCCCTGACCTGCACGTCTTTTCCGGATCACCGAACGAGTGGTTGCCCTTCAAAGCCGCCTTCAAAGACTCTACGAGAACATACAAGCTGACACCAGTTGAGAATATCCAGAGGCTAAGAAGCAGCCTTAAAGGAGAAGCAAGAGAACTAGTTGCTTCACTCCTGTACACCGCAAGCGATCCAGAAATGATCATGAAGACCCTGGAACAATGCTTCGGAAGACCAGAGATCATCATCGACCGGGCCATTGATGACCTTAGAAGACTACCGAAACCCGGACCATCTGCAATAGAACTGAACTCATTCGCCGTCAAGCTTCAGAATGTGGTCTGCGTGTTGAGCAACATCGGGAACCGAGGCTACCTGCACAATCCGACGCTGGCCAGAGAAACGCTGGACAAGCTGAGCCCACACATTCGCTCGCGTTGGTGTGACTACGCATCCGAAGAAGAAGGAACGATCGAGCCAGAGATCGTATTGCTATCTCACTTCCTCATGCGAGAAGCGGACCGAGCCCTGCGGTACAGCTACGCGCCACCAACCAGCAAGAAGGAGTACGTGCCGAAATCAAACACAGCGTTTAAGAAGAAGACGAACGCCGTTTACAACACCACTGAAGAACTTCCTGAAAATGAAGAGGTATGCTCATGCTGTGAGAAGAAACACACGCTGACACATTGTCCCGAATATAAAGCAATGACAATTGACGAGCGATGGGAACATGTGAAGAAGAACAAGCTATGCTTCAAATGTATAGTAAAGAAGCATCGGCGCACCAACTGCAAGGCGACATCGTGTGGCGTTGGCCAATGTTCACGTCTACACCATCAAACTCTGCATAAAGAGAAGAAGGAAGACAGTTCGAGCCCAACCGAAGCGGTTATGACAGTGACCACCGCTGCCCAGAATAACAAAGCAGTATTGCTGAAGATGTGTCCAGTCACCGTCGTCGGTCCACGGGGGGAGATCGATACGCTCGCTCTCTTGGATGAAGGGGCAACAGTCACTCTGATTGATGAGAAGTTGGCACGAACCATCGGAGCGAAGGGACCTTCACTGCCACTACGAATGCGTGGAGTCAACACCACACAACACGAAGAGGAAAGCCAACTTGTCACCGTGCAACTGAAGAGCAAGAATAGTAAGCTACATCCACTTCGGGCACGCACCATCAAGAACATGAAGCTGCTGCAACAATCGATTCCCGCTACACTGTTGGATCAAGATCATCTCAGAGACTTGCAACGAGATGAAGTTTGCTATGAGTCATCACATCCTGGGATCCTGATTGGAGCTGACCACTGGGAGTACATAGTCTCACTGGAACTGCGAGTCGGAAAAGCGAACCAACCAGCGGCATCGAGAACACAGCTGGGGTGGGTCATACACGGATCCATACCACGTAGCATCATTGCGGATCAAGACAGTGTGCTACACATCTACACACCTGAAGCCATCGAGCAGCAAAACCAAGAGTTGCATGAGCTGATAGAGAAGCATTTCAGCATTGAAGCAATTGGTATCAATAATAAGCCACGTACGAGTGAACGAGATCTCCGGGCTACAAAGATCGTCGAACAGACAATCAAAAAGATTGACCAAGGATACGAAGTTGGTCTACCATGGAAGAAAGAAGACACGAAGCTACCTCAGAGCTACAACATGGCACTTCGTCGTCTTCAAAGCATTGAAAAGAAGATGGATGCTGACCCAGTCTTCGCCGAAGAATACAAAAATCAAATCGAGAACCTGCTGCAGAAGCGGTATGCTGAACCATGCGATGGAACGGAGGAGTCTAGCACCGTATGCTGGTACTTGCCTCACTTCGCAGTACGCAACCCTAACAAGCCCGGGAAGATAAGGCTTGTCTTCGATGCAGCAGCGAAGAGCAATGGAGTCAGCCTGAACGATCACCTGCTGGAGGGACCCGACCTCTTGATGTCCCTGCCAGGCATCCTGTACAGATTCAGAGAGAAACGAGTCGCGATTACAGCCGACATACAGGAAATGTTTCTCCAAATCAAGATTCGTCAGGAAGACCAGCCGGCGCAACAATTCTTGTGGAGAGCCAACGAGAGAGAGAAGACGCCTCAACGGTTCAAGATGACAAGCATGATATTCGGCGCTGCGAGTTCTCCATTCATGGCGCATTTTGTGCGAAACCACAACGCGAGGATATACGCTCACACTTATCCTCTCGCCTGCGAAGCCATCACCAGAAGCCACTACATGGACGATTTGGTAGCGAGCTACGATGACGACGTGGAAGCTCGTCGAGCCGTCACGGAACTGCGCACAGTACACGCGGTTGCTGGATTCACATTGAGAGGATGGAATAGCAACGAGGACTGCGTACTGGAGGACGTGCCGGCTGAACAACGAACTACAACACCGACGCAATTCGACGGGAAGGGATCAGAGAACAAGATCCTTGGGCTCTACTGGAACGCCGAACGAGATGAACTTGGATTCAACACCTCCATGAACAGAGTTCCCGCCGAAGTACGTGCACGAGTCCGCGCGCCAACGAAACGAGAGGCACTCAGCGCGGTAATGTCCATCTACGATCCGCTCGGTCTGCTGAGTCATTATACGATACGAGCAAAAATCGTGCTGCAGAATCTATGGCGAATCAAGATGTCATGGGATGAACCAATCCCGGAAGAAGAGAACGAACTGTTTGCTGCATGGTTGGAACAACTGAACGACCTGACTACTCTTCGGCTGGAGCGACGCTACGCGATTCAAGACCACACCGACCTGGAGCTACACGTACTATGTGATGCCAGTGAACAAGCCTACTCTGCCGTGGCGTACTGGCGAAGCACGAGACCTGATGGAAGCTTCAGCGTATGCCTTATCGCCGCCAAGTCCAAGGTTGCTCCAAAGAAAACGCAAACTATTCCCCGCCTAGAACTACAGGCAGCTGTCATCGGAGCAAAGTTGTCCGATGCAATCAGAAAGGAACATCGTGTAGAAGTCAAGAGAACGATCTACTGGAGCGATTCAATGACAGTCATACACTGGATTCGACACGATGCAAGAAGATACACGCCCTACGTCGCCCATCGCCTGGGGGAGATATCTGAACTTACCCAGAAAGAAGATTGGAAGTGGATACCGACCAGCGAGAATACAGCAGACGACGCGACAAGGCTAACGAACAAACGCATAACGGCAGAAGATCGATGGTTCCGAGGTCCAGACTTCCTTCACCGCCCAGAGCATCAGTGGCCGAAGGAGACGTCTGACAGCAACCACGAGGAAGAAGTTCTTCACATCCGAGTGGAAGAAGACAAGACAGATGGATGGCTACCAGATCCATCACGCTTCTCTAAGTACGAGACACTAGTCAGAGCTACAGCACGAGTCCTCTTCTTCATCGAGAGATGTCGACGACGCGCCACGCACATGGAAAATCGGCACATCGAAGACGCAGAACGTGCGCTTATTCGCCACGCACAGAAGGAGAGCTTCTCAGATGAGCTGCAACGAATGAAAACGTCTCGTCCAATCACGAAATCAAGTCGTCTGTTTAGATTGGACCCGATTTTAGAAGATGGAATTCTGCGAGTACGAGGACGCATTGGAGCCGCTGATGCACCGATTGAAATGAAGAGGCCTATTATACTCGACGGCCGACACCGCATCACAAGACTCCTCGTCCTGCGAGAACACTGCGCAGCTGGTCACGCTAACAGAGAGCGTGTGACGAACGACCTCAGACAGAAATACTGGGTGATTCATCTACGACCGACAGTACGAGGCATCGAGAGGGAATGCAGACTCTGCCTAGTACGGAAGATGAAGCCTCAACCACCAGCTACAGGAGGCGTACGGGTGGCAGATGTCCGGACGAGGACTGGCGTCTTCAAGCGGCCGACCAGCAAGCTCATCGTGTTGGTGAAAGAAGAGGCTGCGCGAGCTACGCCGGGGGGAGGATGTCCTGGACACGATAACGCTTAATTTAAGTAGTGATTTCAATTTAAACATGATTAAAACTTTGTTACAATTTCTTAGAATAAGTTAGTAAGTTGTAATTTAGGCAGAAATATATTCATATCTTTTTAAGTATAAGACCTAGGAATAAGTTTTAGGTGTAGCTAGAAAGCTAAGAGAAGCACCTTTAATTTAAGATCAAATAGTTATAGGTTTTATAAATAAATAAAGAGATATCGGTAAAAAACCCCAAATAACACAGTGGTTCCAGTAGCAAGAAATAATTAATAAGAAGAAAGAAATAAAGCTGAAAACTGAAAACTGAAAAGGAATATTATTGAAACCTTGAAGATAGAAAAATACAGTCCACCCACAACAGTTATCTACTTCTGGGCAGGCGCACTCCGTGAACTAAAGGCCATTCCGAATTATGTACATTATTATTAACATAAAAAAATGTAAGGAAGGTAAATGATTGTGGTACGAGCTCATGAATAAAACCAATCTTTACCTTTACCATTGTTTTAATTAACAAAATAGTTTACAATTTACACACCAATTTACACGTATAGTCCGTCCTTGAAGGAGGTAGGTAGGAAGCTAGGCAAGGCAGTATACCAGCCTTCCCACACTGCGCTCAGAGACCGCCCAGTGGTGGCCTCTGTGTACATAAGTGAGGGTTACTCATTTACCGACAGAATGACATCGTATACTTATAAATAAACGATCAATTAGTTCGATGTAATAAGATGTCCACAGTGCGTAACGATACCGATAAATACTGGCTGGCAGTGACAGCTAAGCGGACGACATGGCGCTGCTGGCGCCCTCAATCAGCGCGCTCAGGAAAATGTTAGCCGTGTGCGAGTCATATGCGTCCCCTCATGGCTTAGCATATAATGTAAAAAAATCATAGTACATGGTCTTCAGGGCGGGTGCCAAGTGACCCAGTTTTTTTCCACCTATAACCCTAAATAATATCCCACTGAATAGAGTTAACCAATTTAAATACCTGGGGCACTTGGTAACTAAAGACCTGAGGGACGATGCTGACCTGGAAAGGGAACGCAGAGCATTGTCAATTCGAACAAATATGCTGGCCCGCAGATTCGCTCGATGTACAGACGCAGTTAAAATCAGCCTGTATAAAGCGTACTGTACGTCCTTATATTCAGCGAGTCTGTGGTTCCAGTATACAAAGAAGGCTTACAATGCTCTGCGGGTCCAATTCAACAACGCGTTCAGGGCACTGTTGCGGCTGCCCGTGTCTGCAGCGCACCCGGAGTGTCGGCCGAGGCGGCCTGCCTTCTGCGCACAGTGCGCGGGAGCTCCAACAGTATCCTGAATGTTATTTCAAAAAAAATTGTCCTTTGATGTGGGAGCTTACTCAGGGAACCAAATTTGTTTTAGTTATTAAGTACTAACCTAAGTCTGATACTAACCACATGGGCCCTGTTGTCTGAATAAATGAATTAAATTATTATAAATTATATACATCACTTAATTCCGTTGCACTACGTACGAAAAATAATACTTAATACAAAAACATTAACCTACTCACTATATCAACTCAAAGGTACCCGTATTTCCGGTATTTCTTAATATTAAACCACAGTCACTATATACCAAGGGACACTTTAGCTTTGTACAGCACATTGGTTCGTTTGATTGCCAACTGTCTGCGAGACAACAACGTCAGGAGCGCGTTGACTAGCGGGACGAGTGCGGGGCGGGGGCGGGTGCGGGGCGGAGGCGGGACGCGCGCGCTCAGAGCAGTCGCGCGTCCGGCGGCGCCTCCTCGTCGCTGGAGGCGCGCTCGAAGCGGATGTGTCGGGTGCTGCGACGCCGCTCGGCCGAGGCGCCCCCCGCGTCCCCCGCCGGCGGGCCGCCTGCGTTTGCGCCCCCGCCCCCCGCCAGTCACACCTTGTCCTCGCCGCCAGCGCCGCCGGACCGCACGAACTGAAACAAGAGCCGAGCCGTAGCACACGCGAGAGGGCGGGCGGCGAGCGCGACGCGCGGAGGTACTCACGGAGACGGTGGTGGCGGTGGCGGAGTTGGCGCGCGGGCGGAAGGTGAGCACGCGCCAGCGCCGCCGCAGCTGCGCAAGCACCTCGCCGTTGCAGAAGCAGTACAAGACGGCCACGCACAGCCCCTGCAGCGAGGTGGCCAGCGCCGCGCCGTACTCGTACGCGAGCCACCAGCGCGCCTCGCGCGGCGGACGGAACCCGAGCAGCAGGTACTGCAGGCCCAGCAGCGGCGCCAGCAGGCACGTGGCGCGCAGCGCGTGCAGCGCCGTGGCGGAGGGCGGCGCCGGCCCGCCGCCGCCCGCGCCGCGCCGCAGCTTGCTGCACAGCACGCGCACGATGTTGCACAGGAACACCAGGTTGAGCAGCACGGCGCCCAGCGCCACCACGGCCAGCTCGGCGCGCGGCGCCTCCTCGTCGGCCCAGCACAGCGCGCCGCCGGCGGGCTCGGCGGCGCGCCGCGGCGCGTACACGCCCACGGCGACGGCCGGCAGCCCCCAGCCCAGCGCCAGCAGCGCGCGCAGCAGGCGCCGCTCCGACACGAAGGCGTGCACGAGCACCGTGTGCAGGTAGAGCCCCTCGCACAGCATCCACGTGTAGGTGGTCAGCATGACGTACTGCAGCGCGGCGTTGAGCGCGCGGCACCAGGCCGGCGAGGCCTGCAGCGTGGCGGGCGCGCGCACCACGAGCGCGTACCAGGCGAGCCAGCCCGCGTTGTTGAGCGCGAAGGACGCGAACAGGTTCATGTGCACGGTGATGCGCGCGCAGCGCAGCGACCGGAAGTACAGCAGGATGGCGAGCGACAGCAGCAGTGCCGCCAGCGAGGCGCCGTAGCCCGCCTCGTACACGGCGATGATGTCGCCCACGTCGTCCTCGGGCGCCACGCACGTCGTGTAGTTGGACCAGTGCAGCCCCGTCACCGGGTGCCGGAACCAGTCGCCGCGCGCGTCGCACTCCTTGTGCGCGAACACTGCCGACAAACACGCGCACGGTTAGCTCGCGGCGGTCGCGGGGGCCGGGTGGGGGGAGGAGGAGGGAGGGGGGAGGGTGCTCACGGTCGGTGCTGAAGCCGGGCACGAAGTGCGGGCAGCGCACGAAGGCGGTGGTGTTGGCGCGCGTGGGCGGCCAGCACAGCCACGTGTCGTAGGTGCCGGGGCAGTGCGGCGCGGCGGGCGGCGCGCTGGCGTTGTTGGCGCTCGCGCACGCCGCCTGCTCGCGCGCCATGCGCTCCTCGTCGTCCATGCCACTTCCCCACTGCGCCCCAGATCCACCTAAACTAATCTCATTCCCACTTCACCATCCAGCGCTACCTGAAACAATAAACATATAAATTATTATTAGTTAAGAATAAACATTATATATTGACTTTGAATGGACGCCAGGCAGATGTTATACGGCTTGCATTCCATACAGCGCTGCATGTTCCCATGAGTCCAAACTATTTTAACTTACAACGACACTAGCGCACACTACACTGATCCATCTTACTTTTTTTCTCTCGACACTTTACGTAAGTCATAGTGAGGGCGTGAGTTTTACCCACAATTAAAACCGGGTGAGTAAGTATTCACTTTTATACAACGTATTGCCTATCGGTAGCGGATCGGTTCGACCGGCCTCCCTCTCCTCATAAGCGGGTCTCACCAGTTCAGTTTGATTGAGAAGTCGCATAAGCTGAAAGGATAGTTAGTACCACACCATTTACAACAACAACCTACTTTTCAACTAGTTATTGCAATTAACTACAACTCAACACAACACCATGGATATCGAGAATATTCTAACAAACCAAACTCAACTGCAAGTGACAAATACTCCCACGCAAGTTCAAGAAAGACGGAGGTGCACATCGCAAAACAACTTTAACAACTTTACACGAAACAACTTTACGGACAACCACTACAGTTTTGATAATCTGTAGTCTTCTTCAGCAGTTCCACTTTTCCAGTTAAATTAATGACAAAGAACTGGTTATGATCTTGTTATGATAGGTATGTTTCAGTGCGGTGCAAGAACGGCGTTGATGGCGATTTCTACAACTATTGAGATAACGCAGCGGCGTGGAAGAGATAGGTTGCGGGCGGTGAAAAATATACTCGTAAAAGGAACATAAAACGAAGTGTGCAAGTAAACATAGTTAAGAACCTCCGTGCTTGTTCTGTCAGGCAACTGTCCGTTTTCTCTTAACATTCAACCGACGAAGCGCTGACGGAGGCTTCTGAAATAATTATTTTTTCTCAAGTTTTTGAAGAAAGCTAATTAAGGTTTATCATTTAACAAAGAGGGAGGGCGTGGGCGCGGGGCCCGGGGGGCGCGGGGCGCTCTCAGGACCATGCGATAAATCACATTAATGAGACATGCCCGCGCGAGGCGAGATGCCGGGGACGTTATATCAATTCCCCTACAACTGCTATCTGTCTTCTATCTATGTCTGAGAGGCGGAATTCAAGCAGTCACCGAGCTCAAGCCCCGGCTTTGTAAATAAGGGCCGTAGGGACCCGGCGTGGCGGGTCCGGCGTTACCCGAGCGCGGGCATCGGGCAGGGAGGTGATGGTTTTCGTGTTTGTAGCGAATACACTCAAAAACTTCTAGACCGATTTCAAAAATTGCTTCGCCCATAGAATGTTACATTACCCCTGAGTAACATTTGATATATTTATTACAAGAAAACATATAGCTTGTAATTTTTATAGTGTTAAACCTAAGTGTAGGTAGAATATTTCAAGGAAATTAAAAACCGTCAAGGATCGATTTGACGGACGTGGGTTCATACCCCACCGGAATCGTATAAAAACGTTCTTGATAATGTTTTTAATTTCAAAGAAAACATGTTTGGAAAAAGGTGTATACTAGTAGAGTTAGGGCGTATAGAGTTAGGGCGTCTAGAATTCGGGCGTGTAGAGTAGAAGCTTGTCTCTACATGGCATCTATACATATAACTTGTTATAGTGCGAGTCTTGGCAACATTTCACAGCATTATACATGAAAATGTTTCAGGCGGGATTTCACTTCTTTTGTAAGTTGCTTATGATAATTTTGTTTTATATCTGTGATATTTAATTAATAACTACCAATACCTTTATACGAACCTATTAAATCTAAAGAAAAGTGCCTTGCATTAAAATAACCCTTCAGAATAATATTTTAATGCTCGACGAATACTGGATGACTGGATTTTTTGAAAGGACGATTATTATGTTGTTGACCGCAGATGGCCGAGAAGGACCAGTCACCGGACTCCGGCGAGCGCGAAGGGCGCCTACCGCCTAGCCGCTAAAGTAAGGTTGGGCCAACAGGTTGTTGGTAGAAGCTTTAAGTTTTAGATTTATTTTGTTTTACTAGCTTATATAGCAAATTGCAGCTTTCTAAGACTTCAGGATCCTATAAGTTTTTAGGATCATCGTCAGAGACAAAAACGGATTTTTTAAGTACCTAAAAAATCTAAACCTTGCTCTTCGCTCGACTCGTGTTAGGGGAACCACCGTGCCCCAGATTACAACGTTAATTCATTTTCTCATACATTTTATATGGATTGTTTTTTTTTATTTAAATACTAAATAAATAAATATTTTTTTTAGTTGTCAAATATTTAAAGGTGCGTTCAGATAGTTTATTTCGTGACTACACTTAAACTCAAGCTGTTTTTGGCTGATTTAAGTAGTATTAGAGTAATAATAGTACAATAGTAGTAACTACTACTATTGTACTATTATTACTCTAATTAATCTACAACTGTAGAGTAGAATAGAATAGAATACGCTTTATTGAAACAACAGTACTAGTAGCAGTAGTTGAAGAGTAGTAGTAGTAGAGTAACAGTAGTAAGTAATAGCGAAGTAGTAAGTATTAGAGTAGATGTTGGTAGAAGTAGAGTAGTAGTTAGTAGAAGTAGAGTAGTAGTAGTAGTAAAGTCGCAGTGGTAGTAGGTAGTTGATTCTGAGGCGGTACTAAGATCGCCGGGAAAGCTAGTATTAATTACACGCAGACCTGTGATGCACCGTTTTTAGGGTTCCTTACCCAAAGGGTAAAAACGGGACCCTATTACTAAGACTCCGCTGTTCGTCTGTCTGTCTGTCGCCAGGCTGTATCTCATGAACGGTGATAGCTAGACAGTTGAAATTTTATTAGATGTTGCATTTCTGTTGCCGCTATATTAATAAATACTAAAAACAGAATAGAATTAAATAAAATAAATTACGGGAGCTCCCCTACAACCTATTAAAGTAATGGTACGGAACACTTCGTGTGCGGGTCCAACTCGCACTTGTCCGATTTTTATCGTTGGTATTATTATTCATAGATTATAATGAGAGGGTGACTCGTTGAGCTATGGACTCCAAGCAGGGATGAGTGGAGTACCATTGTGTAGAGGAAACGACCGGTAAATAAAACTAGTTAATATTATTGCGCTTTGCGCAAACGCAAACTAAGCGAAAGATCCAGAAAGGACCGATGTTTACGTACACATTTAAAAGTGTCTAACGGTCACTTCTATTTTTAAACATAAATGTGAAGTTTTTACGTAAACCGGTTTTAAAAACAATAGCGCAGATGTAAACAAGTTGTTTACCTGTTAATCTATTATTTTGTGAATACTTCGACGTCTCGAATGTTATTTATGTACGTGGGCGTGTTAGCCTAGCGGACAGTCCTTGTACGCTACGGAAGTGAACAGTGCGATACATCCGAGTGACTTTAAAGTGAATACAGTGATCAGTGATTGTGTACAATAGTGTTTAGTGAATTGTGAACAAGTGTTATAGTGGTGATCAGTGTTGTTCAGTGAAGAAGTGTTCTAGTGTGAATCTGCTGAGAGATTCTTATTAGTGTGATATGTTATTAAAGTGTTAATTTTGGTTTAATTGGACTAAATTATTTAATCCCGAACCCCCAGCTCGTAACAATTACATGTAGGACGCGACTATGCGAGCGAGTGAGTCAGGCGTCAGTGAGACTGTCAGACACTAATAAGATTCGCACGTGTACTGTGCTTGCTCAGTTATCAGGTTATTATATTAATAATTCATTACTTTTCCAACAAAAACGCCGACGTCAATGATAAAATAAAATAAAAAAGTTGCTGAAAATTGTCGACCCCTTTAAGCGCCATAGAGAAACTTTTAAGCAATCTGGAGCGACTGAAAACTTGTGCATTCGTTTCATTTCCGGCTTGCGCAAGTTTGATTACGTTTCGGAATTTAGGACTTGATTTCCCTGTTTCTCCCAGTGATCCTCGCGCAGCAGCCAGGTCCCTCCTCAGAACACGCACTCACTCGTCCTGCAGACAGAGTGATTCATTTTCTGTATCTGCTGTACGACTGTGGAACTCTCTTCCTCACACTATCCGCATCTCATCGCCTAATATTTAAAAAAACCGTGTTAATGATTAGTTTGTCCTTGTAAACTGATTGTTATATAAATATGTATTATTACATTATGTAGGTTTATGTACTTCTGAATTATATAGAGGTAATATGTATTAATATAATATAATTTATTATGTGTATGTATAATAAATATGCATTTATTTTTCTTTCTTTATTTAATGTTGTACACTTATCTACTAAATGGCATCTCCATTGCCTCAGGTTTTCTGGAAGAAAACTTTTTAGGGCTCGCCTTTGTACAGGTTGTTTCTATACCCTTTTTGATAATGTTTCTGTGTGAAATATAGAATTAAAATATAGAAAAAAAATATGATAGAAATAGCATGCGTACGCACAAAACGCTCCGATTCCACGTTTCGAAACATTCCTCTATAAAGTCATTACCTCTGTCTAGTAAATCGATTACATTGCACTCGAGTGAAAGGTAAGGTATAATGCTCCGATGAGCATTATGTTTCTGTTTATGAAACATCTGAGAAGGAAAAGCCTTTTAAATATGAGTACGTTTTTGTGTAAATTGTAACGTCGGTTCAAAAGAGGCAGCCGTCCGAACCCAGGCGTTATCTCCGGCTCGTATCTCGTAGCGGCGCGTAGAGGTGCTACGGGCTACGCGGCCGAGCTACGAGCGCTCTCAGATAGCTTTTAGAGAGGAGTTAGCGTGTGAAGCACTCACCGCGCGCCCGCCGCGGTGCAAAACGTTCTGGTAACACAATTCGCTATCTAAGAAAGTACCCGGAAGGGGTAAAGTTTGATCGTCGCGGGATAACACTCGAAAAATTTTGCGAAACGAAATATTATAATTTTCATTTCATGGACAAGCTGCGCCCGCAGCTCCACTTGCTAAAAATTTGTTCAGATTTTTTATAGATTTGTTTTTTTTCTGTTAAGTACATATCTAAGTCCCTGCTCTCGCCCACCCGTGCTAGGTTCAGGCGCGTGACATGTTGCAGTTGAAAGAAAACTATTATTTTCATTCAATTCAGTTCGTCGCCAATGTCGTTAATCACTATCTCGAATGAAATATGTCCACACGTCAGCCGAAGTCTCAAGGGTGACGTGTTTGTGAAGGGACGCGAGGCGGGCGGGCTTAGCGGAGGGGGTGCTAACAGGCATTTACCTCAACAACAATCATAATAATAAGTGGTAAAGTCGGACACTAACGGATTTATGAGTATGTTCGCTGAGCCGGCACGCGCGCTCTCCTTGTTGTCAGCGCCGCAAGGCTCAAAGTGCGGCCTCGGCCGACGGCTCCGCACAAGGTGAATCGCTGAATGGCCGCGCGGAGGAAATTGACGGTTATTGGGGAGGATGTAGCGTAGCAACTAATATGGTGTCGTATTATAACGAAACATTTGCGCCAGCACTTTACGAAGCTTTACTTTAGATTATTTGTCTTCTCTTTCAGAAAAAAGTAAAAAGAGCGAGTTCAAAACGTAGGCGTCATGTAACGCAACGCCATTAAGGCCCGCGTCGCCGTGGCCCAAGTCTAATTACAAAGCGAACGCTTCCGAACTGAGACGTCGCTAACTTGTTGAGTTCGGCTTTTTACTTGCTACAGATTTATATTTCACGCGCATTTATTAGCCTCGTACAATTAGTACGATTGAGTAGACGCCTAGCGCGCGGCGGGTAGGGGCCGGCCACACCGCGCGGGATGCGGCGCGCGGACGGAGGCCTCCCCGGCATGCGATGAGCGGCCGCACTCTGCACCTCTCGCCCCAGGACCATCACCATCACATGAGGCAGCATATTGGGCCCAATGAGTAAAACATTCAAACTGTAAAAAGTTACAAAGAAATGTAATTAACCGGAACGGTTAGATGAATATTAAAGTACTGAAGCTGGGGTCAGCTCAGAGATATTTCATTTAAATCACGCCGAAGTCGTAAAAGAGATTATTTTATATGAATTAATTTACACAGTTAAATTAATTATTCTAGTTCACACTACAAGCTCTAGTTGCTGGCGCCCTTCCATGGACATGCAGATATTGCTAAAAATATACGCTATATCGCTGGTACGGCGGCCGCCGCCGGCGGAAACGCGATACGCCGTCAGTTGCGAACTCGACATCCTCGACAGAACGAGGTTGTTTGCTGAATCGTTTGAAGCAGTTGTTAGTTTGAATCAAAATAATAGCAGCGTGCCCCGGGCGCGCCCTCCCGCCGGCGAGCGCTAGCGGGAACTTTTAGGCTTTCGTGAAAGCCTCTCGTGAACTATTCCATGCATTAAAAGTACTATTCAACTGTTAGGACGAGCGCTTCGCTCCGTGGGCTAACCTAAAGAATTATTTTGTCGAATTATATCTATTTTAGTCAAACTTTATAGTTGTGAATGTATAATTATGATGATTAATTGTTACGTACAAATAAAAAATATACAGTAAAAATTATCAATCTTATCACTTAAAGTCAGGAGAGATTTCGGTCAAAAAATAATGAAGACCTAGAAAACATGTATAAGTATGTATGTTCCTACCGAAGAAATCACAATTCAATCAAGAAATTAGTTGCAGGAGCCGTGACGAGGAGCGATCCGGAGCGAGTGATTGCGGAGAGTGCTCGGGCCCGCACTAATCTGTCCGTAATGAAGCCGTACGTCACGCTAATCCGGGGACTTACGGCTCGATTGACGCCGCGAGTCACCCCCCCACCCTCCCTCTGCGTGCTCTACGAGAACCTTTCGGAACAGTTCAAAAGTCGGCCTGCAATGGACACGCGACCACCAGCGTTTGTGACATGGTTTGAACTCGGCAAGTTTACAAGTTCTCAGTTGTTACAAATATTTTTTAGTTTTTTAACACTAGACAAAAAAGAGGGATAAGTTTAACCACTATTTAAATTAGATTTAGATTTATTTATTTTACTCAAACTTTAATACATGTTACACTTAATAAATACCTCATTTTAATTCGTTACAACTAAAGATTACTAAGTCAACATAAACTATTAAATCGGATAAAAATAATGAAATAGAATAATTATGTGTGTGTGTCTGTGTGTTTGTGGCAAAGTATCTCTTAAGCAAGTGGGCCGATTTAAATGCATCTTTAGGGTTCCGTACCTCAAAAGGAAAAAACGACACTAAAACTAGTGTACGTATCGAGCTGAAATTTTGCACACGTATAGATGTTGACTAGGATTAACACATAGGCTACTTTTTATCCGGGTACAACGCATGCGAAGTGGCGGGCACAAGCTAGTATCTATACTATATATAATATTATAAAGCTGATGAGTTTGTTTGTTTGCTTGAACGTGCTAATCTCAGGAACTACGGGTCCGATTTAAAAGAAATCTTTCTGTGTTAGATAGCCCATTTATCGAGGAGGGCTATAGGGTAGATGTAAGCAGTGGTTGTAGTAGGTGCGGTACGAAGTTCGCCGGGACACCTAATCGTCATTTATACCTTTAGAAAAAATCTGTAATTTTAGGCATAACTTAAGACAATAAACTTCAACGGGGCCCACACATAGAACAACTATCGTAGGCTTAGTTCTGCACCATATGCAGTCAAAAAAATCCTTCTTACAGACGTAGATATCGCTAGACTTGTTTACTTCAGCTATTTCCACAGCATTGTGTCTTATGGCTTACTACTGTGGGGATGTGCTGCAGATATAGACACCGTATTTGTGCTGCAGAAGAGGGCTATTCGTTCTATCTACAATATGGGTCCCAGAGAATCACTTCGCACTAAATTTAAAGAAATAAATATAATGACAGTAGCTTGTCAATATATTTATGAGAACCTGTTGTACACCCATAAAAATATTGCTTCGTTTAAGAAAAACAGCGACAATCACAATGTAAATACAAGAAATAAGAATAAACTCGCTGTGCCCACTACTAGGCTCCATAAGGTGAAAATATCTTTTAAAGGGCAATGTATACGCTTCTACAACAAACTCCCAAGTGAGTTGTAGAAGTTATCATTGAATAAATTCAAAAACATTATTAAACGCAATCTGTGCAATAAAGCTTATTATAAAATATCAGATTACCTAGAGGACAAAACCACTTGGGACGGAATCTGCTCCAACTCCGTCAAACGTAACATAAGACAAAATAAATTGTTAAATTATGACTATAACGACCGAGTTAGGTTCTTCTGTTTGCTTCTTTTCCTAACTCGCGTGTCATCTGAAGTGAACATATTCAATTACGTGCTTTATTCTATTCATTTGTGTTGTTTTATTTTGTAATTTGTGAAGCGTCAATAAGGTCCATGCATGCTGCACTCAATAAAGTGTTTTTTGATTCTTGATTCTTTGATTTTTGATTCTATACTGTACATACAGAGAAAAATCCAAAAACTATATAATGGGGGTTAATTAATGATTGAGTTAATATATAGTTATTTCAGATAATAATATTAATAATCCGTATACAATTTGGCACACAGTAAAAACTTACAAGTAATGTTTGGTAAACATAATATAAAAAATAAAACATAAATGAAAAGATAATAATAATTAAACAATTCTACGAACTAAACATTCCCATATGGACGAAGAAAATCTATCAGCTATAGTTTTTAGGATACTGTTTGGACTGTCCCGCACTCTGCGGATCAGGGATGTTGTCTTTTAGTGAAATAAGGCTGCAAAACCATCCACTTCATATTCCTCAAACATCCCTGAAGCACTGCAGAAACAAGGCAGTCCCAACATCATCCTAAATATATTATTGTACTGCACACGCAGACAATCTAACTTTAAATCTTTTGGAATATCTGACCCATAGGTAGGTTTCCCGTGTACAAGCTTTGGCAGTACGATTTGAAGTGTTAATTTAACTTCCTCTGAACACCGGGTAAACCTACGGATCAGCATATTTCCTCTGACCGCCAAGGCCCTTCGTTCCCTTTCGATGTCTAAGTTATCTTTAAGGTCATCTGCAATACAATGACCAAGATATTTAAAAGTAGAAACTCTCTTTAAGTTAATGCCGTTAAGGGTAAGTTCTGCAGTATGCTTTAGGTTAAAGTATGAAATTGCCGTTTTATTGTAATTGTACTTCGAATTGACATAGAACCTTCAGGGTTTGAGATTTTTGAGTGAAACTTTTTTCACATGGTACCTATGAAGTTTTTCTTTTAAAAAATGTGCAACGTTCGATTCTTGACTTTCAGTTGTTTTTTTTTATTCAGCTTAGACAAGAAAGATGGACACTTAGAAAATTCGAGTGATTTTTGAATACGAGTTCCGACGCGGTACTAACGTGGCAGAAACAGCTCGCAATATCAATGTTGTGTTTGGAGAGGGGACTGCTAATGAACTGTGCGATTTTGGTTTAAACGCTTTCGTGATGGAAACTTTGATTTGAAAAACGAACCACGTGGAAGACCGCCCACACAGGTGAATAACAATGAATTGATAGAGATGGTGGAAGCCGATCCGAGCCAAACTACCCAGGAATTAGCGGCATGGTTTCACGTTACCTCGCCAACAATATTGACTCATTTGCGTCAAATCAATAAAATAAAAAAATATAAAAAATGGGCGCCTAATGATTTGACAATAATAATAGTAAGTTTAATGTTTAATAGTAGGTATTATGTTAGACAAGCATTGTAATTGGAAAGCACATGTTAAACATATCTGTGACAAGTTAAATAAATTCGTGTTTGCACTAAGAAGCTTAAAACGCCGCGTATCAACAGACGCAGCCCTCAAGGCATACCACGGATATGTATCTTCAACATTGATGTACGGCGTTATATTGTGGGGAAACTCTACAGACATAGAAACGGCCTTCATTGTTCAAAAAAAGTGCGTACGAGCTATCTGTGGCGCTTGGAGTACGGATAGCTGTAAACCTTTGTTCAAGAAGTATAAAATTCTTCCACTACCATGCATGTACATCAGGGAATTATGCTTGTTTGTCAAAAAATATCCTCATTATTTTACTGCGAACGTGGATAGAAAAGAAAGCCGAACCAGGCATAAAGACAGACTTTACGCTCCACTATGCAGGGTAAAACTAATTAACAAAAATGTTTACCACCAAGCAATTAAAGTATTTAATAAACTACCAATTGACCTAAAAAATCTCCCTTTAAATATGTTCAAACAAAAATGTAATAATTGGCTATTAGATAAATGTTTCTATGACATAAATGAGTACTTGGACTTAAAATCTTAAATTAATTTGATTGTTGTTGTCATTTTTATTTTTGTTTCATTTATATTTATTAATTTTGTGATGTATACTTTGGACATTTCTTATATTTGTTATTTTTATTTTTCTAGTCTTTTTTAAAATTTGATTTGATTTTAATTATTTTACTGACCAATTTATATCGTATTAATTTTGACATGTTTACTTAACTTCATTTTTTAATTTGCACGCACGCCTTATTAAGGCAGAATGTATTGGATCACCTTATATTGACATTATTAAGACCTATTTGTACCTACATTCCAGCGAATAAATGATTTGTATTTGTATTTGTATTTTGACTGATCTGCAGAAAGAAACGCGTGTTGAAACTTGTGTTGCCTTGTAGAATCGATACAGAAATGAAGGAATATTGGATCCAATTTTGACATGTGATGGAATGTGGATTCTTTACAATAACCGTAAGTCAAAAATGCAATGGCCGACCCCAGGTCAAACGCCGCACCAGTGTCCTAAAGCAAAGCTTACCAATAAAGATTTTTTTTAATCGGACCAGTCGTTCCTGAGCTTAGCGCGTTCAAGCAAACAAACAAACTCTTCAGCTTTATAGTATAGATTAAGTAACAAAAAACAAAAAGATTCGGTCACCCATCCATGACCGAATCTTTTTGTTTTTTGACCAAAACTTTTACTAAATCAGATCACCTAATTTACAATGCTTCGGTTTCGCTTTAAAGAATGTTTATTTGCCAAGAAATTACAAAATTTCACTTATGACAAAACTTAAATTAATGTACTATATTAAATTACGAGTTGTGAGAATGCTATAGAAATAATAAGGTATTATCTAACGTAAGCTAAATATTTATCAGTTAACAAAAGCGTAAGCTTAATATTTTCCTACACAATAGTTGAAACTTAAAAGCATGATTGACTCATAAATGAATTAGCAGGAACGGAGTACTTCATGCATTCACTGCAGACACTGAGGAGAGGAACTAGTTACAAGGGAATTTCTGAAATATAAGGTACCTACCGTAGCAGTGGGCGCGCTTTATCGCTTAAGCCGCTGTTCGGGTGATTTCCACAAGCTTCGGTAACTGCTGATTTCAAGATCCGACTTTACACGCTCCTTAACTTAATTTTTTAAACGGAAAGTGGTTTGAAGGTGACATTATTACATGCAATTACAGTTTAGCTGAACATATTTCGAGGCGGTCAATGTACATTTATAGTAAATTGGACCAGGGCGATGGCATTTATAATTTCCAAATTAATGAAAATTCACAAAGTATCTCATCGAAAGTTGATTGCGAGGTATGAAGCATTATTTGCGGCCGCTGGTCTCCGGGGAATATCCCGCTGCCGCTCCGCAGTCGACGCGAATCCGCGGGTCCGCCGAGCACGTGCCCGGCCACTTAGTTGAGTAATCGAAGGCTCACGTATCCCGCGGCACGTGCCGGCTCACAGCGGCTAGTAACGAGCGCGCGACTCGCCATGTATCAGCAAAACGCAGCGCGCACCCAGCATACAGCGCTTTCAGGCGAAACACGTATCAAATATTAAGCTGATAGATAGCTAGGAGTATCTGTCTCGCGAGTATGGAAACAAACCCCTCGTGATCTTAGAGATCTCAGGAAGGTCTAAGTCCAGCAGTAAACGTGGGCAGCAGTCGTTAGCAGTCCGATCTATCTATGCGAGTCCTGTGGGCGGCAACGGCGCGCTCGTGTGCAGCGAGGCAGCGCACTGCCTATACAAAGACGTCTGATTCCGACCTCTTACGAGTGTATCGCTCAATCCGACAAATCCGTAGGAAATCGCCACCAAAGGACGGATTAGACAACATTCACGGAAAGGCTTTATTTGTAATCCGACCGCATTCAAACGTGACTAGAGTGGCTCGCCTGCCTCGTAAGGCCTGCAGCCGGAGCCGAGTATAATATGACTACGTGTATCGACTCGCATTATACAGAATCAGAGAAGCATAGCTGCTGTTGAAACCAATAACAGCTACGTAGAGCGCGGAGAGCGCAGCCCGCGCCGGCGAATACTAACGACACAATAAGCACGTGATCGAGCGGACACTGAGAAGAGGAACTAGCACAAGCGGAACAAGCGAATTTCTGAAATATAAGGTACCTACCGTGTAGCAGCGGGCTGCACTGCACAGTGCTATGGTGTAGAAAGTATCGTAGCAGTTCCTACGCAGGCTACGGCGCGACGCTGTAGATTTGGACAATAAAATTAGGGAAACGGGTATTACGCTAATTCACCGGCAGGCGACGCGCAGCGGCCCATCGACCGAGCTGTGACTCGATTGCATAGAAAATTACTAGGCTTGAGTATTTATCACTAGCAGCAAAGTAATTTTACAGTCCAGTTTAACACTATCATAGTAAAATAAAAACAATTAAAATAATTAGGTTCTTCCGTATTCATCCTATGACGTCTCATCCCATAAAGTAATTAATCTTTATTCATCCCAGACTCTATTCCTAACTCAATTTTTAATATTATTTTTTATTGATATTCTTAACTCAACCGAAATGTTTTACTTATTTATTTATTACAAGCCATTGGTGTCCCACTACTGGGCAATTTTCTTATTCATCCTAAAATAAAAATGACCGAGAATTTGCATTTAAGTGTATGGAAGAATAAAAATGAATTCCAGTTAAAAAAAAGAGAAGAGCTATTTTTTACCCTCTTCCACACTCGTCTGTTGCACGGGACACATTATTGGTAATAATGACAAGGTTTATGTATGTATACCACACAAACCTTGTCATTTCTTGTCAAATTCGCAATCGGTTGAGTGAAGAACACTTGTGGGATGATTTATTTAATCATTTAGGTATAGAAAACACAAAACAAGCAACACAAATATAATAATAAAAACACTGAAAATGAGCTTGAATCGCAAAATTCATGTTATGTGAAGCCTAATTAAAAACAGGAACACAAGAAAATGCAAACAATGTTAATTATTATTGTAACACAAAATAAGTAAGCTAGTAAACCTACATAGCTACCTTATAAATACTTATTGTTAATGGAGGATGTCTTTAACAGTATTAATATATTTATATAATCTGGAACAAAATATATCCAAATCAAGGTTTTATTTTGCTAGTTCGTTGTAAGTCCTACACATTCTTGATAGTGGGTTGTAAAAATAAATATTATTTTTATATGTAAGTAAGGCAAACAAATTGCTACGACTGGCTAAATCTACGTGCACTAAATTTTGTGTTTAGCGAAATGTTTGAAAAAAATTCAGACGAGTCTAATAAAGAATGGACGACCTTGTACAGATATATTAAATCGTAATACATACGACGAGTCTCTAGGGATGGAATATTACATATTTTTAACCTGTCTTCATAACTCAACCTAGACCGCCCAGGCTGGTGCCGGTATACCAGTAATCTAAGGCATTTTCCTTGGACTCGTTCTATTGAGTTAATATGGACTTTGTAATCTGGAGACCATACCGAACTGCCATATTCCAAGATACTCCTAACCAAGGCAAGAAATAGGTACCAATAGGACGCCTCGAGGTTTTTTTAAAGCCAAGGGGGTTGATCTTAGGACAAAGCCAAGAAGTTGATTATCCCTAGTAGTAATTTGATCATAAAGAGGTTGAAAGGAGAGCTTCCTGTCGAATATAATACCCAGGTCTTTAACAGTTCATGAGCGATTTAAAGACAGGTCATCAACGGAATACGGTAAGTGTTCTTGTGTTGTTTGTTTGTAAAGGAGATAACGAAACATTTGTCTATATTTAAAAATATTTGGTTTATCCTGCACCAGGTAGACACGGTATTTAAATCATTCTGTAAATTAATGCAATCATTTTGATTAGAAATTACGTTGACAAATTTTAGGTCGTCAGCATTTAACAGACAATTGGACGATAAACGGGGGGTTAAATCATTAATAAATATAATAAATAATAAAGGCCCTAAGTACAAGCCTTGTTGTACCCCTGACGAAACCACTACCGGAGTAGAATGCTAAATATTTGCGCAAACGTTATTAAGGACAATTTACGACTTCGTCATAAAGTGGTTTGGGGCTGTTACTCCTAAACACATAGCTTGAAAGTAATCGAGATTGAAGGTAAAACCAAAACCTTTTAACGACTCCTGACAGCACACACAGATGTATAAATACCATAGGTAAATAGCTTCCAACAAAGTAGTCGATGACTTAGTTTATTCCCATATGCTGCGAGAAAATGGCGTACGTGTTACTCTAGTAGAAAACTGACTCCTAGAGTGGTATGAGAGATACGCATAATGAATGCACAATCTGTTGTTAAAGTGCACCGCATAAAAATACACGCGCCTCGAACCCACCACGCCTTGCTACATGGGTAAATAAAGCAGTTTTATTTAACATTTAAAGTTTGAACTACGTTTGAGGGCGGAGGTTTTAGTAAGGTATGTGTATAGTAAATGATCTATAATTATTCCTTAGTTACGGTCAGGAGCCGGCAGCCTGGGCCCGGGCGCGCTACACGGAAGCGCACTCCAGTCCGCGCCGAGCGTGACACGTGCCCAAATAAAATAACATACATGGAACACGCGAGTCTTTGACATTTGTTATTGAAATGCATGGGCCAGACCTACTTCAGAGAGTTGTTTCGCGTCCTTTTATTCCTGTTATTGATATATGTGGCTCGGACCAGTCTCGAGTCCATTGTAAACATTTAATAAAAATATTTTATTTCGAACAATGGAGTCTATTATATTACATGACACAACAAAACAACTGCTATACTTCCTATAAATATACACCTAAATATTCTGTGAATATTTCAAGCGTCCACAAGATGCCGTTATTAATATCGAGCAAAACACGGCAAAAAAAATATGTTTATTGCATGGGAGACCTCCATATTTATTTTATTTTGATTTCAATATACACCATCTCAACAGAAATAACAGCCATACAGCCACAGACAGACAGACAGACGGAACCTTAAAAAGACACAAGAATTAAAAAAAGGAATAGTTAAATTATTAATTGAGTCAAAGAAAAAACTAGAGTGATAAATATTGTGAGACGTGCTCGCAGCATCAGGCAAGAGGACGGCGCCGGCATTAGAGAAGGTCTAAATACATTATCCTGTTTGACCTGAATAAAACCCGATCCTCAAAAGATTCTTATATTGTATTAACACATTTCAGCTGTCCTCTTTGTAAGTTATTTACTCTCAAACAAACTTGTAATACACTCGAGGATAAGGTAAAGGAAGGGCAGAGGTTATGAACGATGCCACCGACGGTGACGTGGCAGAGTGTGTGTGCGCTCGGCAATAAACTCAGGGGAAGAAATAAGAATAAGATTAAGTTAACTGTACTTTATTCGGCTATATCAAATTAAATGTAAACAGCGGAAGCTCGGCTTAAGTAGCAGTGAACAAGGAGAATTGAATTAAAATTAATGGACTGCTTCGTTCCGGTGCGCAACGCTGCGTCGAGAGGCGCGCGGCTGTGCCCTGACGAGCCGCCCGCCCAAGTCTACTACTGACGAGCCGCCCGCCCAAGTCTACTACTGACGAGCCGCCCGCCCAAGTCTACTACTGACGAGCCGACAACACCGCTTCTCGCAATTACAATTCGCGGTAATGCGAACAATTCCAAAATAAAATTGCGAGTCGTCAAACTAAGGTCACAAAGGTAAGCAAGAGGTGGATTGCGAGGCCACCAGCCGGCCCCGGCTCCCGGCGCGGGCGAGGGGCGCCGCTTGCTATCATTCTCCGCGATCTTTAATTAGAAAGGTCATTTTATATTCCTTTTGATTTCGCAATTAATTTCAAATTCTTTGGGATTTATTCAATGAAATAACACGGGTAATATTGAATCTTATCTTTGTGAAGTGCCTGGCGCTCGTTGCGGCTGAGTCCGCGCAAACCGGCAACGAGCAAAAATATTTATCATACACCTTATTTTAGAGTCGTTCGAGTTGTGTCGTACAAAAACTGTTTTGTGTATTTATTTATTACGTATTTATTTTCCAACGTGTTAGCCGAGTGGTATGTTTGATACCGGTCGTCCACCAAAGGCTTTCTCTATCTTGAAAAATGTATGTTGTACACGGTCATCATCATCATCTTCTTCCGGACCCCCTTCGGGGTCACCGGGTGAGGCCTCGAGACTTAGTCTCTTTACCCCGGCTTCATCTCTGGGGGCTGCAACCCCCAGGTCACTCTTCTTGTAGCCCTTTGAGTGGGCGGGTGTCCATGGTTCTCCCGGGCGGAGGTGCGGTGCGGGGGGGGGGGGGGGGGGGGGGCTATGCATAGAAATTTCTACGCATGGCCTCCAGTCCCCGGACCGCCACCTCACGCGTGTCTTCGCCCGCGGCGAGGGCCATCAGGATCTCGGTGAGGATCCCCATGAGTATCACGGGGGCCTCAACCGGTCCGACGGGCCGTGGCTCAGCCGCGGGTTCGGTGGGTGTGCCTTCTGGGCGGGGGTTGCTTGTGTTGAAGCCAGGGTTGGCCTCAGTAGTGGTCGGCGCTGACGCGCCGAGGGGTGCCTGCGTCCGTGGACGCGGCAGAGGGGGTCCCGCCTGGCGGGCTGGGATCGGTGCTGGGCGTTCCTGGTTGGCGCCTTGAGCGACGCTTGCGGGCATCTGTGGCGTGGAGAAGGCGAGCGGCTTCCGCTTCCTCCTACCTCCACGGCTTCGCCTCCTAGGCGGAGGGCGTACTTCCCCGGCGGTCGGCCCACTGTGTGGTGGGCGACTGGCCTGGGGAGGGGCAGCACTTTGGCGGCGGGCCGGGATGGCGGCCGCCGTGGTGCCGGCAGGAGGGGGGTCGGGTGACCCCTCCCTTCCCGCGGCTGGAGCGATGCGAGGTGGCGGGATAGTTACCCCGCGCTTCCTCGCCTCCTTCCTCAGGACGGGACACTGGCGGTTGTTAGCCGTGTGTTCCCGTCCACAGTTGGCACAGGTGGGCTTTTCTTCTAGGGGGCGTGGGCAGTCGGCAGCTGCGTGTTGCCCGCCGCACCGCACACAGCGCGGCGGACGGTGGCAGTGCGCCGAGGCATGCCCAAACGCCTGGCAGCGGTGGCATTGCGGCACTCGGTTTGCCGCGCCGCGCCAGTGTTCCACGCACACGCCCGGCATGTTGAGTAGCTCTGTGATGCTATACAGCCTCACGAGCTCCTCCGAGGACATGCGGTCCAGCTGTGCGTGGTAAAGGCAGCCAGCGCGGCCTTGCTTGGGGCGGATAGCTTTTATGAATCTGACCGGGAAACCCCGGTCAGACAGGGCGGCGGCAATGTCGTCCGTGGGTGTATCCCACGGGAGGCCTCTGATTGCCACCTTTGTTGGGAGCTCAGCGGAGACCGAGTAGCTGTACCAGCTTGTACACGGTGAACGAAAACTTTGTAAGGAAACCCGCGCTCTAAAGTCAGCTTTAAACTTATTGACCTATTCTTTCCTGCGACTAATGGCCGAATAAGCTGGGAGGTTAAAATAAGTGCGAGCCTCATTCATGTACAAACGTGCGGCACTGCGGCCAGCGCGCCCCGTTAGCGAAGCGTTTTCAAGCAACCTTGAAAAAACTATTATTTAAACACTTTGAATTAGGTAATTGCGAAAAATTTGTTTTTAATGGAGAGGGCGCGTGCGGCCTGGCCCGTATGAATCGTCGTTAACTGACGTATATTTTGTTTGTTAGCGCATAATTATTAATAAAGGTCGTTCGAGGGGCAAGTCCCCTGGACATGACTCTCTTAAGCATTGTACACCTGCGATCTGCAGGTGTGCATCTGTCCCGAGTGGGGCTAAGCTGTTTTCGCTGTGTATGGCACATGCCTACCTGCCTGACGACATGCTAAAGACGATGGTCATGCCATTGCTGAAGATCCGGACAGGAGACGTTTCGGATGTAGGTAAGTATATATTCATCTCGTTGGCGGCGAGGATAGCCAAAGTTAAGATAAACATCTTACGCTTCACGTCACCCAATTTGGTTTTCGGTCCGGGCTATCTACAGAAACAGCGGTGTTGTGTCTCATGCATACATACAGTCCTATACAGGCAGGAAGACCACAGTGTACGCGTGATTCCTGAACCTGTCAAAAGCCTTCGATTAGTGCCCAGTGGAAGACGCTGTCTGAAGACACTACGATACCGACTGAACTCATTGAGCTGTTCAGATACTGCAATGGTACGGTACATATGTATGTGAGAATTATGCGCTGGCTCGCGGCCTCAGGTACAATCTAAAAAGCGAGAGTTTTTAGGGCGGGATCTAAATGCTACCCAATTGTACCTTCCGTCTCCATAAGAGGCACACCACGAAGTGTCGTGGACCAGTCCCAAGGAACTTACCTCGTAGTGGCCCAGTGGTCACTAATACCCTCAAAGATGACATGGATGTTGAAAGAAAGCCCTGTTTAGAGCTTACTGTCAAGCGTTATACACATGCAGCCTGTGGATCAACGTTACTCAACTCTCCGCATAAGGTATACTTGCGGAGGGTGCGCGCCAGCCACGGCGGCGGAGCAGGTGGACCGACACTCTGTCTCTGGACAAAAACACATGCGTTGTCCTGTAACTTGCAGCGTTGCGCCAAATAAATACATAAGTTGTTAACGCAGCAAGTTTGAGCTGCTGCCTGCGAGTTGAGATGCGTGTCCGAGGACTAACGCGGTAGATTGCGGCTGTCCGGTTATCAAGAGTGGAGTGCGGTGTCGAGTGGTGAGTCTCTGAGGACGCGGCGCGTGGTTAATAGCCCCGCACCCGCCCGCCCATGATCTCTGTGTTATCGTGCGCGACGTCATAAGCGCATTGTCTACCAGAGGAGCGCTCCCGACACGCGTCCGTTGCGAGGCGTAGGCGTCGGAACATCGGAGGTGGAGCACCTGCTCCACGGATTGCGGTCGTATTGTGAAAGGTAATAAAATTTAGTCCATCCAATATAACGAGTGTCGCCGGGTGTGAGAACGGGTCGTCTGGAGGAGGGGGTGGTAGGAAATAGTCGGGTTTTGGGCCGAAACTGGTGCGTTACTGGGCAAAGTTTTAGGTTGCTATCTGTCTCTGAGCGAGTTTTAGCGAGTGGCGTACTTTATTCTAGTTACGTAGCGTTTATTCTAGTTAGTTTTTTATTGCTTTGTCGAGTTATATTCGGGACGAAAGATGGCGATGAATTTATCTACGAGACATCCGTACAATGGCATTATTCTGTTTGATTGACGAGGATACCTGCTCCTTGGGCGCGGGGTGCGGCGGCGCGGGGCGGGGTGTGGCTATGAATAACAGCAACAATAGTCATTGCCACCGCTACCGCCGCATGCCTAACGACCTTATCTCAATTGTAGCCGGAAATAAACACGACATTATCTCCTTCCCAGAGCGCTGGCTGGAGGAGCTCAACAAATACAAATACGATTATAAGTGAACCTAATTCTTCACAAACGAGTAGCATTTAACGTTCAATTACACTGTAATTACCTTTTAATGTTCAATTACATTACATATACGTAATACACTACTACATATTGTGTTTTGCATTCACGCGCATCTTGAGATTAACTGTAGTGTCGATGAGATTCAATGTAACTATTAGCTTCACAAAAATACGCAAAATTGTATACAAGTTCAAGTTTATCGCAGTTTCTCACAGTTAGTACCTAGTTATCGGTTAGTTGAAAAGGTCTTAGTAGTATACATAGTAAAGTTCACTGATACTGAGTGTTTAACGTTGTCGTGATCAGTAGCGGGCGGCCGCGCCTGCGGTTTGTTCCCACCAATGTGTTCGCCAGAAAGAAAGTTCTCAAGCAGTCCTCCGCCTGGGAAACTCAATTAGAACGCGCGTGGTCCGAGTGTTATCTGTTACTAAGGACCTCGTCCTCGTAAATTCAAATCCTATAGACCATGGTTCAAAAATAAACTAAATAAACTTGTGTAATACTAAATACAGAAGTCTCAAGACTCGATTTTCCTAAAAAAATCTGTATTCAAAAGCTAAATAAAACTTAAAATACGGCATTTGTTAATAAACCGTCCGCCTGAGCGTATGTAGGTCATTTGCAATTGTTTGGATGAAGTCGTACGAAGATAGGTGACGTCACTAGGAATTGATTCCATGTTGTCAGCGATGGGCGCGTTTATAAGCAATAAACGCCTTTATGTTCCATGCCACGCGTCACAGCTCACGGGGAACAGCCACAGCATCCTGCGCGCAGATATTATTTAGCAGAGGCGGCAGGTCAAAGGCGTTACCTGTACAACTGAAATGATGCTGGCGGTTCCGTGCAGTTCATCCACACTCATAAGCAGAAATAAGGTCGCCGTAGCCGATAACGGTTAGGAGGATTATTATTATTAGTGCTGTGTGCTGACTAGGGCGTTTCATCAGCGAGCCCATCCAATACATCGAATTCATTGTATTTGACACGCAGGAGTTTCTCCTCTGTAGAGAGCCGTGTATGTACATATGTATGCTTGACTACACAACACGTTGTATTTACAAGAGTCATGTTTTAAATACAATGTGACTCAACAAGTGGTAATAAAAGTAACGGCGGCGCTCCACCGCACCGATGCGATGCGATGCGATGCAGCGCGTGGGGCTCGTAGAGCTGCGGCGAGGCTGGCGGCGCGCTCGGTCCACCCCTTGCCGGCGGGGTTGGGCCAGTCATTACCAGCAGAGCAGTGCTGCGATCACGCTGCTAACGGTCCTGGGACCTAATTCTCGTAAAATGGAAATATCTTTCTTACAAATCGTACCCAAAGGGTAAAAATGGGACTCTATTACCACATATTACTAAGACTCCGCTGTCCGTCTGTCTGTCACCAGGCTGTATCTCGTAAATCGTAATAGCTAGACAGTTTAAATTTTCACAGATGATGTATTGCTGTTGCCCCTTCGCCTTTCAGGTGTCGGCGGGAATACCGCATGTCCCAGTAGATTTCGCACCGTACCGCGTCGGCGAGACTACCGGTAGTCCCGCCGACAACAACGCTGTCTTTGGCAATTTATTATGAAGTTAAATACAATGAACCAATAGAAACATTGTATGCTGTTTTAATTTGTATTCATTGGTCATGGATCTTAAATTATAATTAGCTAGCTTTCTGATACAAATATTTGAAATGAAATGAAATGAAAATGCGTTTCTTGGTACACCACACCTTAAACATAATTAATAATCTAACTTATGAAGGTTACAGATTTTCATAAAAGTGTGGTGTGCCAAAAGGTTCTGTCTCAGCAATAGTTGCACCTAAGATAAAAGATGCAACGCTGGTATTCTGACAGAACCTTTTGAGTACCGCAACAGAACACATAAAAAAAATACGAATAAACAGAAATGTCAATGCAGGCATCACATTTCAAAAAAATGTGAATTGAAAATGCTACTTTTTCTTTAGTATTTCGCGCGCTATAATGGCGGGTGGATCTTGTTACTGTGTTGCGTTAAATATTTGTCATTTGTTATGGTTATGAGTGGTCGTTGCTGTGTTATGTGTACATATAACAAATAGATGTATAAGCTTTGTGAATTGATAAGAATTGTGTGCCAGATGGTAGAATTCATGTGGTTTGTGTCAATTTACAGTTTGAATATGGAGGTTATTTCGTTGTTTTCGAAATTAATTTCGCCAAATCACATTGAAAAAAGGTGGGTATTTAGTGTTATATTATAAAATCTGTTAGACAATGTTTTTATCATTCTAAAACTGTATGGAACATTCCATTCGGATGAAAAGTACTAATATAAAAATATGAATAAAATAATGAAACCTATGATGCATCGCGCGGTCAACAGTTCATCCGGCCGACACTTCGGACATTTTTGCGCATCTCACTCGCAACACTCCAAAGGTTCAACAACAAATACCAAAATCAGAATAAAATATAATATTAGAGGGGGCTCCCATACAACAAAACTGATTTTTTTGCCGGTTTTTGCCGATATTAATAACAGCAACAGGTAGACGCTTGAAATATTCACAGAATATTTGGTTGTATATTTTTAGTAAACTAGTTGTTTTGCTAAATAATGGTGCGGAACCCTTGGTGCGCGAGTCCGACTCGCACTTTACCGATTTTTTTAGTTTCGTCGGCGCCCGGCGGCACCCGGCGGCACCCGGCGGCCTGCGGGAACCCGCTCAGGTCATCCGAGTGTCGTGGGAGATACTAGGGGTTAGTCGATTTAGTTCAACGTTCACCTCAAACTTTAATTATCTGCACACTTGGTTCTTTTCTGTTTTGATTGCCATAAAAGGAAGTTTTCATTAAGATTTTCATAAGCATGTCACACAAAAACGAAACGATGCTTGAAAAATGGTTGAATATTCTAATACTACAAGAGAACAATATGAAAAGTATTTAGGACAGTCGTTACAAAGGCTTTGTTGGAGTGCTTTCGGTGGGAATTTTAAAAATTCTTTGTATCCAGCCTCCGCGCAATTACATGGAAACGCGGGCGCGCTCCGAGCCAAGAACTCTACGCTTCATAAATAATTATGCCTCGCAAATGTAACAATGATGCTCCCATTAAGTGCAAATCAATATTTAGTGAGCTAGCTTAACCACTAAGGGGCCGTCTCCACGAGCGAGGGAATCGCGGCGATTTTATCGTCGTTGCCACGTATTTCTATAGACTCTCTTAGAGGCCGTCTCCACGAGCGATAGAATCGCAACGAGTCCGCGCTATAGAATCGCTGCGATTCCCTCGCTTGTGGAGATGGCCCCTAAAGCTCTTGCTCAACAAATGTAGCGAAGGAACTAATTAAATAACAAAGCATGACACACGTACGCGTACATTGTTCTTATGGTATGCGAGCCGAAGACCGATATGAATGTTTCCGGTGTGTGGGCCACCAGTAGGTGGGCTATGCAGTTTGTAGAAGAACCGCAGAACAATGGTCGCCACTCGCAGCTAATTCTGGCGTGTGCGCCGAGCCGTGCTCCGCGCGCATTGCGCGAGCCCGCGGCGGCCGGGGCTCGCGCGTTCATTGTGCAGGTGATTGTAACGAGCCGTCAGCGGCCGCGCTCGCCGCGCCCGCGCCGCACTCCGACGCGGCTATTTGCGGCGCGCACGTGCGTCGCTGTGCGATATTCACTATCCGCTCGTCGCCGCAACAATTAACACTAAGTTGAATGCGCTAACAAAAGGTAGGAATGTACAATCACGTATATTTCTTCTCTTGTGACATTCATTAGTGTAGTAAATATGGCTTCAATTGTTGAAATAGCTAACGGGCGACGTAAAATATTAGCTTGTAACTGATTTAGATGCCTGATAATAAATCAACAAGTAATTATTCCCTATCGCACAGCACAAAGTGACGGTTCAAGGCTGCAGTGTCGCGTGTCTACTTCAAATAATAATATCTGAACGCTGCAGGATATACGGGTATCCCATTGAATGACAGGTCATTGAAATATTAAAGATTCGTGCCGTGGGGTGCCGTTATCCCTCCTCTCATGCCCATGGATGCAGTAAGAGCCTGCTAAAGGATACCTCCGGAAGATGGGCAGCAGCGTCTTTCCGTGTATCAACTACTATGGCTACTACCCCTCATGGAGATACGTAAGGGCGGCCGGTGTTCATCAGAGGACGTTTTATGGCTGATGATGATGATTCAAATCACGAAGTGAATGTGCGGCATCCATCGCACAAAGCCGCGGAGCAGCCCGCGGGACCGAGCCCGCAGCCGGTCGTATCGCGTTATTTATTGGATGATCCCACACTGGACTCACTCTGGCGGCAGGATTTAATGAAACCGCGCGCATTAAATATTTATTGTAATTGTATCTTTGGGAAATCTCACGTTCATTACTGATATTGCAGACAGCAGACGAACACTGCAACTAAGGAAGGTGAGCAAGTCCTCGCCCTGCGGCCCTCCTGCAGTTCCCTATCAGACCGTCTCTTCAGCGGCACCCACACCACCGCTTTTATTATCTCCTATTCGATACATGATCTGTACAGCGTTTCTACTTTTATTTCACTGTTAAAGAAAATAATGCGTCTCAAATATAATTTTATGGCGGTATAAAAGCTACGTGAGTAAACTCTAGCCGCACATAAATGAGTGTGTGATTTATTTTCGATGTTTATTTAATAGCGCAGCACGTACGGCGCGCGGGCGTCGCGTCCATTGTCTGTCGCACGCTTGTTGTTGTCGAGGCTAGGTTGCGGGGCGAGCGATGTGGCCGACCACTGCACGCCAGCCAGAGCGGCGAGCGGCTGTCGCGTGTGTGTGTATGAGTTGTGAGGCGCCAACGCGAGAGGACGCGACGGATCCCGTGTCCGATCCGTACGCGTTCCTCATTCCGTGACGTGTTCGTAAGAGCGAACCGTGACAGAGCACGGTTATCGTTGAGTTGCTCTCAACTCGAAAATAATTACTACTAAGTATTTTGTACATTAATTGGCTTTTACAATAAGTAAAATGCCAATCTAGAGTTCTAATAGTACAATCAAGTAGTTCTCCCGACACTGACTACTTATTTCTTCTGTCTGCATGATTCTGGTGAAGATTAGGTCATACAAATTAAATTGTATACAGTATAACGTAATCTTTTTTGCTGTCAGTGTGATGTGACAATAACGCAAGTTGCTACTCTATTAGAGGAGAGGTGATGAGGTATATAGTATAAAGACGAGTATGTCTGCATGAGTTTTTGCGCTGGTTTTAGCGGAGATATAAAGTTATAATTCGAAATAGCGGCCGCTCATCTCGCACGTAGTAATTAGTGAGGTAGTTGGTAATTGCTCAAAGTTGGCGGCTGAAGGGTGCTCCGAGCCCTTTGTTAGTTCTCTAATTAGCCGTTTGAGAACTTTTAATATTTTCCACAACCTTCGCCAGCACCTCGCGGGAGCGCGCACTTTGTTAATTTAATCATTTTATACAGTGTTTAATTGTACAACGAGCGCGATGAAATCTAAAAGTTTTTTGAATAGTGAATGGAAAACATATAAATGATCTAATATGTTTTCCGTTAAATATGAGCGCCGCTGCCGGCGCTCCGAGCCTCGTCGCGCGCCGTCCGCGAGCCGTGAATAAATCATATTTGCTGTACAAAGTCACACAGAACTCTCCACAACTTAATATATGTGAGGTGAGATACTCGCGCATAGAACCGACACTCATCATCATCGGCCTTTACGTCTTTTTCATATTATATTTCACTTTCGAAATTAACGTGAGGTATACTCTTCATTTTGTAAAATAATAAAAATAAAAAAAGAAAGCTGCGTCAGTGTCGTCTCGGTCCCACGCGCGGGCGGGCATTCAATCCCATGATGATGATTTTCTTGAATAATCTCCGACGTTACCGATGGAGTTCTGAGTTAGGGAAAAAAGATAAAAAAAAATACAGACCACTTGAGAACCTCCTTTTTTTTTGAAGTCGTTTAATAAGTTTTGCATATGGTGCTAATAAACCATTATTTTTACACTGTAAGCGTATTCATTCAGATTTTATGAAATAAAAATTTATTTTGATTGGATTTCAGATCTATGAAGTGAATATGAAGCCGGCGTTTAAATCCCGAACAACAGTACGCGACCCCGGCGCGGCGGAGCGGGGCGGGGCGGGGGCGGGCGCGCGGCGCGGGGGGGACGCTAAATCATAATTTTATTGGAGCAATCAAACTTTGCCGCAACAAGACAAAACAACTTTGTACGGAATCCAGCTCGTCCCTTTCACGAAAACAATACGTTTCTTCTTACGGAAAGGTTACAGATAAAATCCCGGATCAGAGTGTCACACCACATATATTTGAACGAGTGAGCGAAGCGAGCGAAGTTCTCAGTGCCAACTAGGCGTTTTGGCAGACTGTTTATATCCGCAATTTTTGTCCGAGGATACCTCTTGAAGGGATGATCGGATTTTCATGAAATTTAAAACAAGAAGATTACATTAGGGCAAATCGGTTGTCGTGGGGGGACTCTTATTTATGGGGTAGTATAAGATACATGGGAGTTTCATCGATTTTCTTTGTCCATATGATATTTCTTGAAAGGATGATCCGATTTTAATGAAATCAGGAGATAACTGAATACAAACCGATCGTCATGGGGGAATTGCGATAAATTTAGTAGTTTGTGTGATATAGGGTATTTTGTTTGTAGATATCTCTTGAATGGGTAAAACAATTTCCATAAAATTTAAAACGTAAGGAGATAAAGTAAATACTAATAAATAATATATAAAATAACTTATACTTCATACACAATTTTTACTGTAGCGAAGGTTTTTTCTTATCACAGTAGGCTATGAAATTAGATTATAAGTTACCTTAACGTGCAACAGAAGTCTAGCGGGTGAGGTCTGGCACAGGATATGTCCCAGGCGCCCGTTCTACCGTGTACTACTGTGGTACTACTACGTGCAAAACCGAGGTATACGTGAACAACTTGAACGTTTTGTTGCAACCAAAACGAGTCTTTTCCAAAAGAAAGCTGCGTCTTCAGTAGCCTTCCCATCACACTTGCCGTGTATGAAATGCATTACATACACCAGCGCATATCATAGGACAATATTTATTCCGATGTCACGGCACAATATCATTTCAAAATGTCCAATTAAAGTTAGGAGTGTTTGGAGAATTCCAGCAATTCAGTCAAAATTTCTGAGTAAAATCAAGCTTATATGCAATGAGATTTCATTTAAAAACGTACATTTCGCTCGTCCCAAGTTCGCGGCGAACAACTAGTTATAGAATTATAGAATCAAGAATCAAAAAATACTTTATTCAGCGCGGCCGCATGGACCTTATTGACGCGGCACACATTACAAAATAAAACAACACCAATTAATAGAATAATTGAATCTGCTCACTTCAGATGACACGCGAGTTAGGAAAAGAAGCGAACAGAAGAACCTAATTCGGTCGTTATAGGCATCATTTAACAATTTTCTTTTGTCTTATGTTACGTTTGACGGAGTTGGAGCAGATTCCGTCCCAAGTGGTTTTGTCCTGTAGGAAATCTGATATTTTATAATAAGCTTTATTGAAAAGATTGCGTTTGATAACGTTTTTGAATTTATTCACTGATAACTTCTGCAACTCACTTGGGAGTTTATTGTAGAAAGCGTATACTTTAAAATATATTTTTACCTTATGGAGACTAGTAGAGAGCACAGTTTGTTTTTATTTCTTGTATTTACATTGTAATTGTCACTATTATTATAAAAAGAAATATTTTATTTTTATGGGTATAAAACAGGTTCTCATAAATATGTTGACAAGCTAAAAAAACCTTAACAATATGTAATATGTTGTTAATGTTTTTAATAAATGATTGATTGAAAAAAGCTGCTGTCATTATATTTATTTCTCTTAATTTAGAGCGAAGTAATTCTCTGCGACCCATATTGACATACTGATTAAAGCCAGATTTGTTTTACTGCTTATACTGCAAAACTAAGCCTACCCGATAGTTGGTCTATGTGTGGGCCCCATTGAAGCTTATTATCTACAAATAAGCCTAATAATACAGTTTTTTCTACAAGGTTTAAACTTTCATATTTCAATTTAATGTTGGCATCAACCGGTTTTACATTAGGAAGAGAGAATCTAATGGTTTTATTTTCATTAAGTAATAGGTGACACTAAACCAATTTACTACTTTTGAGATTGCATTATTATTTAATTTGATTGTAATATACATATGTTACTAATACTAACAAATGGATTGTAATGTCTGAATAAATATATTTTCAATTTCAATTATTCACCTCATCATAATCGGTGGTACGCCGTTTCATTTTGAACAAAATTAAAGTGTCATCAGCAAACAATACAATCTCATGATTATTTCTGACGATATGAGGTAGATCATTAAAGTAAATTAATAATAGAAAAGGCCCAAGAATTGATCCCTGCGGTACACCCATTGTATACCCATCAACTCTTTGTATTCTCTTACAGAGATAAAAAATAAGTAGATCCAAAGAGATATATCCCTCCCTACCACCACAGTGGCCCAATTTCGTGACCGATGTTTCATGGTGTACACAGTCAAATGCTTTTGAAAGGTCGCAAAAAACACCTAAAGCGTCTTGCGACTTCTTCCAAGCATCATAGATACGCGAGATTAACTCTATACCGGCATCAGTAGTGGAATGACCGCGTGTAAAGCCAACTTTTTTACAGTAAGGCAATTTTTTGTCGTTAAAGTGCTAAAATGGTACTAAATGTCGGCAGTACTGATATCGGTCTAAAGTTAGTAGGGTCCGACTTAGAACCTGATATGTATAAAAATATTATTTTACAGTGTTTCAACCACCGATTAGTCAATGCATTCATTAAATATAAAATCCAGATCAAGTGCGATTGCACCAATGGTTTTACAATGTTTACAGAAATACCCCAGAGATCTGCAGTTTTCTTAACATTGAAAGTTTTAAAGGTCTTTACTATACCCACAGGGTGATTACGTATCTCGCGACAGGTTTTGCAACAAGAATTTGACAGCAATCGTTCCTGTCAAATGTCAATTTTGTATTAGAGAACAGCAAGGAATTGACATTTGACAGCAATCGTTGCTGTCAAATGCTTGTTGCAAAACCTGTCGCGAGATACGTAATCAATGCCGCGGTCTGTCCTCAGGCAGCTCTCGCATCAGGCGCGGAGGCAGCGCCGAAGACGTCGCGCTCCATAGACTGGGAGCCCTGCTCGCCTGCACCCTGTTCAACTACCTACATAGTCGCACCCACTCGGCTGTGCAAAGGTCGCGTGTGGCTCGTGGCGTTAACTCACGAAACCTCCAACTAATCTTCCTTAGTACATTAAAAATTACGCGATAAAAACAGTTCTTACGCAATTTACCGATAAGATATCATGAACTTTGAAAAACAAACGGCAGAAGGGGAACTCGCTCGTAAATGCCTACAAAAAGAAATAAAAGTAAACTGTAGATCTTTCTTTGCTGAGACGTGATGTCCATTTTCATAAAGGGGCGGGCGTGAAAGTGTACGGCAAAAAGCGTCGACATCGCTCATCCCGGCGCAATATCTGGCGGATATTGGCCGCGCCGCCCGCCGCCCGCCCCACCGCCACTACTCTTCTCACTTGAAAGGAACTACGTGTGGCTTCCAAAATAAATAAAGGCATGCACACGACATCCTTAGATGTTTGTAATAAGCGCGTCGTGTTGACACTACATGAGTGCATGATCTGATATTTTACGTGTAATGAAAGTCAAAACTTTTGGTTTTCTATGTGGTAAGATACTCGATTACAGTCCCAGCATCGAAAAGAATAATTCATGACATCGTAGGCCATCGCAAAATTGTATTGCTCCCAAGAACAGATTGTTCGTCCTATTTTTAATACACTGCCAGCTAATAGAATCTCGTACAGCAGCCTGACCGCAAGCGATCGCGGCGGGCGGACGAGGCGGTGATGGCGCGTGGATATGAATATTCGAATCAAATTTAACGTCATTAGTTCAAATGGAAAATATCGACCGGGGCAATTAATAGAGCCATGTGCTGTTTGAGATTAAAAGTGATAAAGTGATAGCTCATAAAACGTTTTGGCAGTTCGTGATTTCGGACCACAAGAAACAGGAATTGCTACACGAGATATAAACTCACTAGACGCATGGCACGAATGATTTAGTTCAGGACAGTTTAGTCTGTAATGAATGGCGCATGATCCGCGGCGATGGGAACACATTCGTTTGACAAATCGATTATGCATGAGCATGCGAGCGGACAGCGGGGCTGCCCGCCGTCACATGTGACCGCGCTGGCGTCAGTGAACTTGTCACCAGAGTGCAGTCATCGAGGGTTGCGCTCCCGCCCTGTCTGATGGGACAGGGCGCCTCCGCACCCGGCTCGCTGTAATACTATCTTTACATTACTTCCATTGAAAAAAATACAAAATTAACCATTATACCGCGCCGTGGGGTGCCGGCAATAGAATGTTACCCCTCCTCTCATACCCATGGATGCAGAGAGCCTGCTAAGGGATACCTCCAGAAGATGGGCAGCAGCGTCTTTCCGTGTACCAACAACCCGTACTGCGCTCGCCAACCCTAGTTGCCATACTCACCACGCTTGGCAGGCGCCAAGCGTGGTGAGTATGGCAACTACCCCTCATGGAGATCCGTGAGCGAGGCCTGTGTTCAGTAGTGGACGTTTTACGGCTGAAACGAAAACCATTATAGGTTTTGAAAGTTAATGCGTGTCTCGAGTGGATGAGAGCGGCGATGCCACCGGAGCACGCGGGCGGACCTGACTCCCGTGACGTTAATGGACATTCCTCTGGGGTGAGCACAATCTATTCGCTCCGGTAGGAATGCCTTTTACTAAATCAAACATTTCTCACCTTTGCACGAACAACTTGTAGCGCGTAGGTATGTACGATGTTTTGTGTAATTGTACCTGTGAAGAAGTAAGGAAATTGTTATCAATGAATATAATTAAAATAATATAATTATTTGCGTGTTCGCTTAATACATAGCTTCTCTCGCCGGTTGTATCGTAGTCATCGAGCTAGCTGGAGACGAGCAGGGTGCGTATCGTTGTGCCGGGGTCGGTCGCCGGCCGGGCTGCCAAACGACCGCATCGCCTATGAAATGTGATTGGACCCCGCCCCGCGCCCCGCGCCCCGCGCCCCTGCAACAGGCTGCATGTCATAAGACCGGAGGAATTGCGAGTTATGAGTATTTAATTAACGATAGGGGACTTTATGAGGGCCGGGGTCTCTGAGCTCAGAAGCCGCAGCTCGACGCGGTCGGGCGTGGGTGCTCCCCGTTGCGGGTAACATTAAATAACGATTAGTTATTTCTGATAAAGCAATTAGATGGAAATAAAAATAGAAATTAATAGTTTTATATGTAGACTAACCTAACCAAAAACCTTCAAACACTAATTGCCTAATATTTATAGATTTTATGTGAATTAGGAAAACTTCTAATAATCGTTATTTTGTTGCTAGAGATTGAGATTTTGTTAGCAAACATACAACTTAGTTCCACTACAATGTAACAGAGGTCGCTTGTTTGATATTATAACATCACTCTATGGAAACCTAAACATTTCGTTATTGTTTAAAATATATAGCTTGATAATCTGTTCATTAGGTAATTTATAAATCAATATTAGAATTTAGAAATGGCTCCACTGTGTTATATTTAGTTTTAAAAATACTTCTGTACCATGTGTGTTCACTTCGGATCAAATATTGTTTAATATTGGCTTGAAATTAAGAAAATGTATATTGTTATGAATAAGAATGATCTTGGAAGAAGTTTCAATATATGTAAGTCTAGTATAATAAATGATGTTAAAAATAGTTAAAAGCAAATTAAATTTTATGTTCTGTTGTGATGTATGTATTGTTAAAATTTACTATATATTTATGTCTTAAAATTTTGTATTCTATTTAAACCTACCAATGTCGTGTTTGCCTGTAATTGGTTTAACATATCAGACTGTGTCCCTATAAATGTTTAAGTGTAATTTTTGATATGTAAACTGTTGGCGATCCTTTTCTTAAATAAATAAATAAATAAAGCAACTTGTTTTGATCAAGGTATATAAGATTGAAATGGCGGTTCAGTCACACTTTTTTTGGTGGTACAGCTACAGAAATAAAGATAAGTTGATTTGTTAATAAGTTATTAATAAAAGTAAACGTACATCTTATGTTATGTACTTAGACTATTCTGTAATAAGTGTTCCGTGTTGCTAGAATACCAAATACTGTAGAAATCCTATTAAACTTTGTGTCCATTATGTCCAACCAATTAAGCCCTAAGTTGGTAGATATATGAATTGACATAGTTATGTATGTGATTGTGCATATAGATTCTTCTATTCTACAATTAACATAATTTAACGTTTGCGCTCTGATAATTGGTATAATATATGTAGGTACAACCTTATTGAAAGAGTGAGGTTTCTTGTTCGTTTCTTTCCCTCACTTGAAAAGAAAAGTTATCTGAAGCGAACGAATTCAATTATGTGATTTATTTAATTTATCTGTGTCTTGGTCTTTTTTTGTCAATTGCTTCTTTAGTTAAGTAGCGTTTTGATCTATTGAATAAACACTTATTGACTTTAGAATAGAATAGAAAAGATAAATAAATATAATACTTTGACTCTGATATAGTTATTATAATCCCTTGTTTTCCTGTGTGATAGGTTATTTGTTGAGAATCAATATAGCCTTGGTACTTAAACATTCTAGTATGTGTTTTATAATATTTATTCCACCCTCATCCTCTTCAATCATCGATTCATCATCGATAAGACTACAGGTTTGCTGCCTTGCTGAGTATAGGTCATGTTAGATTTAAGCAGTAAGTACTTATTTATTTAGGAAACTCTAGGAATATACCTAGGGACTAAATCTAAATCTGCCACAGGCTACTCTGTGTGTGCGCTCTATTGCAGCTTTGTATTGCAGCGCATACATTAGCGACGGCGGCCATCCCATTGTGCGCTTTGCATATTGGCAATATCGGTTGCTTCCCGTCCCTCAAGGTGCCTCTGTGCCCCGCGATGCGGCGGCTGCATAAATCACTGCACCACAGTTATTTTATTTTAAATGATTTGATAAACAAATACGCTTAAATCTATGATCGTACAGTTAAATATACAGCTATTTAAGCTATAACAGTTTCCGTGAATAGGAAATAGTAACTTTGAATATATGATATTTGCAGACAGACAAAGAATATTAAGCAATGGGAATAATGTAGAAATGTTCATAAGTAATAAAAAATAATTCAGTTTGCCTTTACCTAATCATACTGATTTAGGTGACTACAACTAAACAACAATATAAATTTCAATAAATTAATTAGGCGTTCGGGCCACCTTGTTCGTGTTTGTTTTTTACGTTTACCAAAACTTATTAACAGGTATTTATAAAGTTTTCGGTTTTAATATTTCCGGTATGATTAAACCGCATCACTTATTTCTTCGAAACTCGAAACGTTAGCTTAGCAGTTATAGTTTTCTTAAAAGTTCATGGTTAAAACTAAATTCAAGATTTTTAGAGGGGAACGCTCGAAAATCTTTAATATTTCCCAAACGGAACCGTAAATCGAAGAATTGTCTTTGCCACCCCTAAATGATAGCCCCATAAAATAGCACTTATAGTCTTAAAGTCTTTTTTTCTTTTTCTTAATTATAGTCCTCCTTACACAATTGTTATGTGTTAAAGTGTTAAATAAATAAATAAATAAATATAGTCTGTTCGCAAAGCCGCAGACAGACAGACAGACAGATAAAGCGAATCTATACAAGTTTCTTGATGTACTACGTAACCCGCAAAATTACGTGATCATTATCTTATTTATTTTCTTATCTATTTTATTTTCGTGTGTATTAGAACATTCGTAACCCGAAAAGTTACGAATGTTCTATATGTGAGTGCTTTCACCATTATCTGGCAAAACAACTACTTTGCGATAAATAGCCGATAATCCAATATAGTATAACGTACTTTAAATATCCAACTAAATATTCTGTACTTACTGTAGAACTTTTAAATCGTCTACCTGTTGCCGTTATTAATATATGGCAAAAAACGGCATTAAAATCAAGATTTTTGTATGGGAACATAATAAAATAAAAACAGAATAAACAGTTTTTATTTGTTGTTATAGCGGCAACAAAAATAGATTATCTCTCAAAATTTTAACTGTCTAGCTATCACGGTTCATGAGATACAGCCTGGTGACAGGTAGACAGACAGCCAGATAGACAGACGGACAGCGGAATCTTAATAATAGGGTCCCGTTTTTATTCTTTGTGTACGGAACCCTAAAAAGACTAGAGTAGCTCAGATTAAATACATGCATAGTAGTACGTATGAGGAAGGAGATTGCAATACCACTGTATTGCAATTCTCTCAAAGCTTCCCAAAGCAAAACAGGCGTCTTTACGATGCTGTTCCCTGCTCCACATCATATCAACATCGCTTCGCTGGAGCGGCTTCAAACATGACGAATACTGGTTAGTATTCGTCATATTTGAAGCCGCTCAAAGGACGATTTGTAATTCTTGGAATGCAATATTAAAGTTGGCTAAACAGTTCTTAGACAAGCTTTACGAGCGCCGGCCGACGCCCCGCGTGTCAGTTATCCGGCGCACTTTACGCCTACATTCTAACGAAGATGATCTACAAAAGTACCGTCCTTGCGAGTTACTTGGCTGAGCTAGATCATGTCGATGCCGGGCAAACCCCGCGAATAACCCTCTAGAGTAGCATAATATCAATTTCATCAGCCGTCGCGGTAGCGGCAAGCCAACGAATTTTTTTTTTAAATTTTTACTAACTTAAATAACTATAAACATTTGTTTCAGGCAATATTAGCCAAGTACAAGATGTACAGTTAAAACTTTTATAAAAACATTCTTCTACGAGTACCTATATTTATAAGTCGTATCTTTAATATTTCAATTGTAATACCTACTACGTCCTTCATAATGCATGACTAAACAAAGTAGACTTAAATTTTGCTTGGGTTGACTCCAAATTCTTTGACAACCACCAGGACGAGATTTCTTGTCTTTTTTATTTTATGGCTTTTTGTGTTTCATCATTTTTTCATCATTTCAGCCGTAGGACGTCCACTGCTGGACATAGGCCTCCCTCATGGATATCCAGTTATTGCGGTTGGAAGCGATCTGCATCCACCGTCGACCTGCGGTCTTCACCAGGTCATCATCCCATCTTGTTGGTGGACGTCCTACGCTGCGCTTGCCGGTCCGTGGCCTCCACTCGAGAACTTTTCGGCCCCATCGGCCATCTGTTCTGCGAGCTACATGGCCTGCCCATTGCCACTTCAACGTGCTAATCCATTTGGCTATGTCGGTGACCCGAGTTCTTCTGTGTTGTTTTGTGTTTGGTATAACACAATTCCGCCAGTGTCAAGTTAATTTATAAATTCGTAAGTTATTTGACTAGCCATGTTGGCGGCCATCATTATTGTTATTCCCTCAGGACGAGATTTCGTGTTAGCAACACATTCAAATGTCAAAGTCAGAATACCTTGATAGAGGATGGATATGTCATAGACAAAAGGATGTCTGTGGGTTGTATCACATGTGTCTATGGTTAGAGGAATGAAAAAGGTGGAAAGCCATTGTAGTTTCGGAAACAACTCCGTTTCGTTTTGTTATAATATTTCTTTCTATTTGATAACAAAACTGTATGTAGAAGTCTTGTTCTGAGTAAAAAAGAAGTAAGTACAAACCACAGAACTCTTTGTGCTAGTTTTCTTAGGATTTCCTCCTTGAAGTGTCTGAAATTATACATATACATATATATATATGTAAACGCGACATAGACCTCGAAGCCAATTTCAGATATATATACATATCAGATATATAAGGTACAAGTAAGTAGGTAACCTTATACAAGAGAAAAATCCATTCATAATGCTTGTCAGGTGAGTACGAGGAGAGTGGTTTAAATGTTATAAATATTTTCTGTGCTCGAAAACTCTAATAGCTGTCTGTAAGCCTGTTCAAGGAAAATTTATTGAATAACCAAGCCGCCAGCTTAAAAAGTTTATGGGGAAATTAAAATGGCGCCCACGCCGCGCCTGCGTCGCGTCCACGCCGGCTGCGCCCCGCCCGCGCCCAGCCCGCGGAGAACATGTCACCTACGACTATTAGTACCGTGAGACGTTACCTAGTCATACCTTTTCTTAGAGCAAATACATATCTGAGAAAACAAGACGTTTCGACAGGATTGCACCCATCGTGGTCCCATTCCCATTCACAAGATTGCTGTTTTTTTTCGAGTTCAAAACAATAAATCCACGTTTCGTCTCCTGTGACAATGTCATAAACAGCATTAGAATGCCCGTGGTCGCACTTCAGTAGCATCTGTGGGCACCATTCCACGCGAGCCCGCTTCTGCTCCGCTGTCAGTTCATGAGGGATCCAACGACAACAAAGTTTCCGAACTTTCAATTCTTCGTATAAAATTTTCTGAATTTGGCTCATACCAATCCCCAATAGTCCTCGAATTGTCTCAAAGGTAATCCGCGGGTTTTCTTCAATTAGCCGCTCAACAGTAGCCACATTATTTTCGTTGACGGCAGTTGAAGGCCGTCCTTCATGAAATTCATCATGTAAAGAAACTCGACCTCTCGCACATTCAGCAAACCATCGCCTCACGGTGCTCAAACAAGGTGCTTCTCTCCCAAAAGCATTTCGAAGACGAGCGGCACAGTCTTGCGGAGAGACAGAACTTTTAAAATCATAAATGGGGGGATGTCTTATATGAGCAAGATATTAACTCTGCTTTGGATTTGTTTTACTCTAAGCTGAATCAGGTGATTGGAAACCATGTACCAACTAAAAAGATAGGTCTTTCTAAGCCACGTCGTCAGTATCCACCATGGTATACACCGGAAATAATTAGCAAATTAAAAATTAAATACTTTCACCTGTGTAAATATAAACAAAAAGGTCTAGAGTTTAATCGTGAAGTATTTAGGTTTTACAGAAGTCACATTAAAAGCTTAATTGATGATGCTTACCAACAACACATTAGATCTATTGGATCAAATATTTGCCGTGATCCGACGCAATTTTGGAAACATATTAGGGATAGATGGAATCAAATGGTAAAATTATGTGAATATACTTCAAACGGGAGGACAGTATCGGGCCAGGAAGCAGCAGACGCATTCGCTGAATACTTCAGTTCCGTTTTCCTTAGCAATGTCCCGATTCTTGATGCTCAGGCAGCACAAGGAGATGGTGACACTGGAGATGCGCGCTCTATTGCAGTGGAAAGCGTTTCTTTAGTTGATTTGCGTCGCGCGATCCGCAGGTTAAAGCCTTCAACAGCTGCGGGTCCTGATGAAATTCCGCCTTTTCTGGTAAAAGATTGCATTTCTGCGTTGGAAGTACCGTTGCTGCATCTTTTCAATCTTTCTCTCGACTCTTGTCGCTATCCTGACAGGTGGAAAATATCAAGAGTGACGCCTGTCCCTAAGATAAGGACTTCTTTAGATGTTACCACCTTTAGACCAATAGCAGTTTTAACGATTTTTGCAAAAATATTCGAGTCCATATTGAATTGCCACATCACCCGACAATTTGAAGTAAGTTTGAGTAACAAACAACATGGTTTTTGCCGAGCTCGTTCTACAACGACCAACCATGTAAACTTTGTGGATTTTGCGGCAATCCAAATGGATGCAGGTAAACAGGTTGACGCTGTGTCTTTGGATTTCAGGCGGGCTTTTGATGTTGTCGACAACGACATATTATTAGGAAAGCTATCAACTCTGGGTACCACACCCAAATTGCTAAAATTTTTAGCTGATTATATGAAAGATCGTAGGCAATACATGCGGCTTAATATGTATCAGTCGAACATATACTATACGAGGTCAGGGGTCAGTCAGGGTAGGTCTCTTGGTCCCACTCTTTTTCTGGCCATGATAAACGACTTGCCACAAGTACTTACCGTGGCGGATTGCTTAATGTTTGCCGATGATCTAAAGATATATCTTTCAGTTGGTCAGGTTTCTGATTGCCTGAAATTACAGCAGGACTTGGAGTCTGTTTCAGGGTGGAGTCAAGCGAATAGGCTGGCTTTTAATGTGTCAAAGTGTAAGGTCATTACTTTTTCCAGACTACGAACACCACTAACACAATCTTACACTCTTGACGGCACTGCCTTGGAAAGGGTTGGCGAGATTCGTGATCTGGGGCTCGTTATGGACTCGCGTCTTGATTTTCGTGAGCATATTATATCGCTATGCAAGAATGCGAACAAAACGTTGGGCTTTATAATGAGAACAGCTGCACAATTCCAAGACATAAAAGTGGCCATCATGCTTTATAATGCTTTTGTCCGCAGCAAGCTGGAATACAGCGCTATAGTGTGGGACCCGCGAGAGGCAAAATATTGCACGATGTTGGAGAGAATTCGACGTAAATTTTGTAGATACGTTTATAAAAGACAATATGGTTACTATCCCTATCTATTTCCATCTTTGTCTCAGGTATGATAGGTGTTGAGACATTAGAGCTAAGGCGTAAGCTGCAGCTGGTTATTCATTACTATTTAATTCTTCACAATAAAGTCGATAATCCGGGTGTTCTCAGTAGCTTAAATCTATATGTACCTAATAACTATGTGCGCTCAGGTCGTCGACAGCACAACCTATTTGGTGGTATTGCTACGCGAACCCAACATGCAAGCAATTCACCGACGATCAGAGCACAAGCGCTTATAAACTCATTTTTGCAAGAGTTCCAGCACGTCGACATGTTTCACGATAAGTTGTTTATTATTGTTAGATCTCTTCTAGTATATTTAAGTAAATTAAGATAGTAAGTGTTTTGGTGTCATAACTGTAAACTTATGTCTTTTGAAATAAATAAATCTAAATCTAAATAAAAAATCATCGCTCTAAAATCTTTTCAACTTAATTCCATTTCCGTTACGTACGTAGAACTTTGACGTATGATAAAAAGCAATTGACAAATGATTTCTCGCCAATTGTTTTTTTTTATTACTAAGAAGGTTGCAACGTTTCAAAAAATATAACATACAAAATTAAAATAGTTCCGATTAGCTAGAAGTGCAAAACTTTTAGTGTGCCCCATGTCATACACCTTACATGCAGCATAAGTACAGGTTTATGTTTTTTCATCAACATTTCAGATTTTATTACAGATGTCGGATATTTTTGTAAAAAAATATTAAGAATGATATATTTTAGTAAAATGCTTCGTAAAGTCCGGCTTTGTGTCTGACACCGACGCGGAAATTACCTGTTAAGTCAGAAAAAGCTTCATTTAAGTTTTAATTTCGAGTCAATTTAAAGTTCTTTGTGCAGGCGGGAACTGAGACCCTAACTCAGTAACTATTGAAACAACAGGAAATTTCAAAGATTTAACAAATTGAGCAAAAAGCTTTTCAGAGGATTTTTCAACTTTTCGATAACAGTGTATCTACCATGAGTTGTCACTGATAGATCGCCTGCTGTTACTACAGTAGGTAGTATTAGGACGTTACCATGACATCTGTCAAATTTGTAACTCTTGGTACCAAATTCTAAGCAAATGAAGCCCAAACTACAGTAACAGTATTATAGTTTACTGCGTATTTTAGTACCAAACTATCCGCTAGAGGCGCTGTTTTCATACTTTGTTAGGGTTCCGTACCTCGAAAGGAAAAAGCGGAACCCTTATAGGATCACCTTGTTTTCCGGCGAGGTAGATCATCTTATACTGTAGATACAGTGAAAAATCTCAAAACTATACATTTCCATTTTTTCTTTAGATCATAAACAAATTGTCATTAAAAAAGTACGAAATCAATCATTGAGGTTAAGCTGCCCTGAGGTGGTCATACATTGGATAAGTGATCGAATCTCTTTATGCATTTTTAAACCTTTACTAAATCAGATCGGCTAATTAATAATAATTATTATGTTCCTCGCTCATTCGCCGTGGGGTGCCGGCAGTAGAATGATACCCCTCCTCTCATGCCCATGGATGCAGTAAGAGCCTGCTAAGGGATACCTCCGGAAGATGGGCAGCAGCGTCTAACCGTGTATCAACATCCCATACTGCGCTCACCAACCCGCCTGCCAAGCGTGGTGAGAATGGCAACTACCCCTCATGGAGATCCATGAGGGAGGCCTGGGTACATCAGTGGACGTTTTATGGCTGAAAGGATTATGTTCCTGCCGCGGGGTGCCGGCTGTAGAATGTTACCCCTTCTCTCAGTAAGAGCCTGCCAAGGGATACATCCGGAAGATGGGCAGCAGCGTCTTCCTGTAACTTAAACTTACTACCTTTAATATAGTATGCCTATCTACGGCGAGACATGGGTGAACCTATTTTTATTTAAGATCATTACCTATGTTTCGTACAAATAAAGTTCTTGTATCTTGTAACTTTTGATATCGCCATCCGTAAAATTTTTTACATTGTTTACAAAATTTCGACAGCATCTTTGGTCTTCCTTATCAGTTCCACTTCACCAAATAGTTATCCCGGGATCCCGGAATCCGGCATGCACACCTAACCACTAAGGTTATAAACTAAGGTATATATTTATATTAACAAAATAATATCATAAAATAAAAAAAATATCGATTCTCAAACTCAATTTTATAGGATCGTGGAAGGAAATAAATCCGAAAATATCAAATAAAGCCTGCAAAGATGGGAGCAGTTAAACGGAGAGTTAAGTCAGCACATTCAGTAAACACCGGAACGGCGCTTGTTCGTCAGAATCGACGCGAGTCCTGTCCCGGGCCTGCGCGGTCGCGCGGGCGCCGCCGCGGTCAGATACCACGGCTTTGAGAACGTAGCGTGTAGTTTATATGCACTTGCCAAAATAGTGGGAGGTTGACAATAATCATACAATAAAAGCTTTTAACATTTATTTCAGGCAACATCAGGCGTCTAGTATAAGATGTAACAATGCGTCATTCACTTAAACAACGCGCTTCCGCACACATTTTATGTGTCGGTTTTGGTTGCAAATTGCTGCGCGTGAGAGCTGCACCCATAACGTCACACCACACCAGACTCGCAGACGTCTTAACTCGCAGAGAAGCGCAGGTAGCTCTCTATAAGCTTAACTAGGTACTTATGCATAGCCGTCTGTCGTCAGCCGTCAGCTTCTAAAGTCAACTGTATTATGTTCTCAACACTGCAGTGAAACAATGTTAGATACTCACACGTAGAGTTGTGCAAGAATGCAGCCCAAGTCACATTAGCAATCGTTTAAACGTTTGTAGCGCGACTCCGACGCCATAATAGGCGTGTGAAGTGTGACCGATACAATCGTTCCGCGATAGGCGGCGGGACTTGAGGCGAGCGGAGGTCACTCACATATGTACCTACGGCGGACGGAAAAGGTGGGATGCAATGATAGCACTTGGACGAGTTCGAGACATTCGTCGTCGACAGACTGAAGTCCGCGCGACCATCAACAAGCCAACAAACATTCGTCCCGAGGCGGGGATCGAACCCGCAACCTCTTGCGTAGCGGGCGGACCTTCGCCCGCTGCACCAAAGAGGTCGTGAAGTCATGTTTTACATAATAATGGTCATTAGGTTTAATTTCTGATATCCTCTTGTTAAGATAATTTGTTTGTTTTCCGAAATAATTAAATAAAGTAAATAATAATAAAGACAAGGTTGAAGCAATTCAATTATCCTAAAGGCTCAATGTTTATTATCAATTTTCAAAACACGTTTAAGGTGAAAAACTATGTTCCTTTGTAGCTGGCGCGGCAGGGCGCCGCGGGCCCGCGCGCGCGCCCTGCCCGGCCGGGGCTGCCCTCAGCGCTCATTGCAGAGAACTTTACGCACGTACTTATTATCCGATTATTATATTTTGTTTGAGCGCCGCTACACTTAATGTAATTTTCTTGCGACTTTTTTTCTTGTCACTTCGCTGCGATTCCCGTTCCGGGAGCAGTTTCATAGCCATTGCTTTCATTGTCGACTTCCTACGGATAGAGCCGTAAACGATGGGTGAAAGTAATCACCATATATTAAATAAATAGAATATATAATGGAAGTATATATATTTCAGTTCCAAATTGAAAGCGATCCAATTTTTTTATATTGTTTGTTTATGTGTTTTGTTGCATTGTAATTATATTTTCATCCCCCCCATCTCGGAAAGAGTGTTTATGCTCTTCGATATCTGAGTGCAAAAGCCGTTTTTATCCGCTAGAGGATAAAGTAAATTGAATTTAGAACATCGTGTGCACTAAGTTTGTGAATTCAAAACCTATTTAACCTATTTACTCCTCCCTCCATGGTGCCGAATTTATCATACAACCTTATTTAATTTGTTAAATACTCAGACTCGGAACCTTCTTGGTGTACCTATTTTTTTATTTACTTATTTTGCTTTGCGTGCGCCCTTTTCTTTTCACGTCACATTGTTAAAATCTTAAGTTAAAAACAAGAAACTTAAAAACAAGTGAAGAACCTAAAATGAGTGGTTCTAGCGACGAGGAAGTTTATTTGACGCCAACAGAATTGACTGAAACTGTTATTATCAATCAATCAATCAAATGTTTTTATTTGCAACTAAGAAAACAATAATACACAGTACACACATTTTAAAAGGCAAAATTAATAATACTAAAAGTTAATTAATAAGCTTACAACTTAATTTTACTACTATATAAAATAAACAAGGGCTGCAAAATGGTCCCAACTCAGCATTATACAGGTTACAAGATGAACCTGCGCTGGTCTTCCGTTGAGGCCTTTGGGCCGGTTTTAAAACTATACAAATTAGAACGGACAGTAAAATAAATAAAAATATAGTTGTGCAAAAAACGTATTCATAATCTTAGCATTATACATGAATCTTATGCGCCAAAACATAAAAAAAATAAAAATAAAAAGAGAGACTATTGTAAATTACCCAAAGCACAACAAATTCCTATACTAGATATGCTCCATGTTAATATGCATCTGTTATAGAATGCTAATATCTTGTTGAAGATTTTCCTGCTCTTTTTGTCGCAGAAGTAAAAATTTTTTAGCGTTATTTTAAAATTATTTAAACTTGTAAGGTTCCGTATCGGCGGCGGGATGTTGTTCCAGCATTTCGATGCAACATATCTAAAACTACCTCTAAAAGCGGCTGTTCTATGTTGCTGGGTAGATAGCTGCAACGAACACTGACGTCGATTACAGGATCTCACATTCACCGCCTCATTAAGCTTAGCACTGAGATATATGGGAGAATTGTGCTTTAGTACGCCAAATAGAAGGCATGCGAGATAAAACTTGCACCTATGTCCCTTTTTTAAAAGTGAGTGTTCGTTCAAAAAAGGGCTGACATGCCCTCTCCTGGGGATATTAAAGCAGAATCGAGCACATGAATTTTGAACACGCTGTATTAACCGTGCAGTTTTTTGTGAATTCGGGGACCAAATACAACATCCGTGTAGTTAAGCTTACACAGAACAAGAGACTCAACCAACTGGACGCGTAACTGTTCTTATAGAAAAGGTCTTATTCTCTAGAGAACTTTTAATTAAAAAAATCACGGTTTTACTGACTGAGCTATGTGTTCCTCATAACGTAGGTCACAGTCCATTGTCAAACCCAAATTACGCGCCTTATATACCCTTTTGATAGGTTTATTCATTTGACTAACCATAGGGCCTGGACCGATACCTGCAAGTACGTAAGAACTACCAAAGATTAAATATTTCGTTTTATGCGGATTTAATATTAAACTGTTATTTTTAGACCATTCTGAAATACTTGCTAGATCGCCGTTTAGTTTCTCAACTGCCCTGTCAATCTCTGATAGATTACACGAGATATAAACCTGTATATCGTCAGCGTATATAATATGAAATTGACAATGTTTGATACTGGACTTGATATCCGCCGAGTATAATATAAAAATAATTGGTCCTAAAATTGTCCCTGTGGTACTCCTCGCTCCACGATATTACACTTGATATACAAGCCGACCTATCATTGCGAGACTTAGACCGACCTAACTACAGATCTAACTACAGACCGATCTCGCTTTTGAGTCATGTTTACAAGCTGTTTTCAAGGATCATCCATCACAAATCGTTTCGATCGCAGGTTTGATGACTTCCAGCCTCCCGAACAAGTCGGGTTCCGAAAAGGCTACAGTACCATAGACCACATTCATACGCTGCGGCAAGTCATACAGAAGACCGAAGAGTATAAATTGCCATTATGTCTCGCGTTTGTGGACTATGATAAAGCCTTCGATTCGGTTGAGACATGGCGGTGCTTACGGCTCTCCAGCGATGCTGTATTAACCATCGGTATATCGAAGTGTTGAAGTCATTGTATAGAAACGCCACTATGTCAGTTCGAGTACAGGAACAGAGTTCGAAGGTCCCTTAAAAAGAGGCGTAAGACAGGAGACGTATATCTCCGAAACTGTTTACGACCGCTTTGGAAGATGCCTTCAAACTCTTGGAATGGAAAGGACTGGTCATCAATATTAACGGCGAATATATGACTCACCTTCGGTTTGCCGACGATATCGTGGTCATGGCAAAGTCGATGGAAGAACTAAGCACGATGCTCGAAGGCCTCAATTAAGTCTGCCAACGGGTGGGCCTTAAAATGAACATAGACAAGACGAAGGTTATGTCGAATGTCCATGTTGTACCTACCCCTGTTATGGTTGAGAACACGACTCTTGAAGTTATCGACTCGTATGTATACCTAGGACAAACAGTCCATTTAGGTAGGTCCAACTTCGAGAAAGAGGTCAATCGCCGAATCCAACTCAGATGGGCAGCGTTTGGGAAACTTCGCAACGTCTTTTCGTCCAATATACTCTTAGTCTGAGGTAAGAGCCTTGCAACTTAACACGAAAGTGATGACTTAAGGAACCGAAACGTGGTCCTTCATTGCTGGCCTAATAAATAAGCTCAGAGTCGCTCAAAGAGATATGGAGAGGGCCATGCTCGGGATTTCGCTACGTGATCGAATCAGAAATGGGGAAATACGTAGAAGGACTAGTGTCACCGACATAGCGAAACGGATTAGCACGTTGAAATGGCAATGGGCAGGCCACGTAGCTCGAAGAACAGGTGGCCGAAGGGGCCGAAAGGTTCTCGAGTGGAGGCCACGGACCGGTAATCGCAGTGTCGGACGTCCACCTATAAGATGGGCAGATGACTTGGTAAAGGCCATAGGTCGACGGTGGATGCAGGCTGCTTCTAACCACAATACCTGGAAATCCATGAGGGAGGCCTATCTCCAGCAGTGGGCGTCCTACGACTGAAATGATGATTATGTAATCGTTTCATCAAAATCTAGAGATTTCTTCAAGAGATATCCGCAAATAAAAGAAATGTTGTGTTTTTTGGTTAGTTTTTGAGATATGGGGGTTTGATCGATAAACCCCCATATCTCAAAAACTGTCCCAAAAAACAAAATTCCCCCTACAAAAAAAATAATACAATTCATTATAACTGTTTATATTTTAAACATCAAAATCCGGACAGACAAAGATACAAAAATTCAGCCAAAACGCTTTGTTGCCACTTAGATCGTCGTTCGCTTCGCTCACTCGTTCAATTAATAAATAAATAAAGAGCAGCTCTGAGCACAATAATAGGTTACAAAGTTATTACAGTGTGTGATTGTTATTTATGCAGGGTTCACCGTGAACCGTAGGGTCAGTTAGGCCACAAGTCGCGGCGTGCAATTATTCCAATGAATCCGGAGCGTGAGTAGCGCCGAGTCCGCCGCGTCCTCGCTGACGCCACATGTGGCCGCACGCTGCGCCACATGTCGCGCCATGTCGCCCCGTGGCAGGCGGGAGACAGGGCGACGTGACGAGCGCAGCGACTAGTTTGGAATTCAAATGTTTAGTTTCCAGCACAACAATGCCTAGGGCATTGCAAACGTAGCGACTCGCTATTATAATACAGAATGTAACCAAATTAGAGTGAGCTTCCATTGGCCCGTTTAATTACTTAGTGCTCGATGTCCGCTCCAATGGCGGCAATCAAGCAAGTTTATCAATTAATGTCCGCAACCTCGGACTAAGTGCTACCTGCCTGCTGCTTGCTTCAAGTTGCAAACGGCATCATAGACTCACTTAAGTTGTTAATTAATAACCCCTCGGAGCTAGCAGCTGGTACACAAAGACGTAAATGGTTAGATCTGCCCTGACACCAAAAACTGTAGCATTGTCTTTAAATGTATGTTAACAATAATATTGTTTAAATTAAAACGTAAAAAATAAAACTTTAATTGTTACCATTTATTGTGCAATCATATTGCACGGAACTTTCGTGAAAAAAATAACACACGCCACGTCCGGCTAACACTGTGTTTAGAGTACACTGATTCCAAAGCACGCTCGTTTATATCCATGTTATGTGGAAACAAAACGGTGCGGTCTCGTTACGGTAAGGGCGTATCTAACGATTTAAATCTTTGCTGGTATGTATGTACATGTGAGCGCCGTCTCGCGCCGCGAGCTACTCTTGAGCTGACTGAATGTCGTGGTGACGTCATCCTAATATTTGTTTCTTCCTACGTTCTGAAAAGTATTTCGATCTCTGTTTACGTGAAACTACAAAGGTAAAGCCTTGTGATGTAACCCTGAACTCAAATTTATCGGCACTGTTTTGGTCTTTATTCATTTAGTTAGAAATAGTCTTGTAAATTGTTAGCTTAAAATTATATTGCGGCTTAAATCGTCCCGAGGTCGCGCAATCACTCGACCAGCCTCAGAGCGAGGTCTTGTTTTTCAAGCATACTGTGATGGGGGTACTGGTACTGGGTACTTTGTATTTTGTAGTCCGGGTATTGTACTTCTATACATACATTTTCTTACAATACGAGTACGTAGCTATTGTGGTCACTGTGAGGTTGTCTTTGACCGGGGTAGCTCACTAAAGGGCTCTATCGGAACCTCGGCAGAGGGAGGGTTGACTCCGTAAACAGCCAATATAAACGTAAACATCCACGGCATTGTCTAACTTTGGGGACTTAGGACGGTAATTTGAATATTATTGAACAATGGAGAGATGTTTCGGCTTAGGAAACCCAATATACTTAAATCTTAATGCGACAATGTGCTGACTGGCTCAAGTTGAGAGATAAATGCAAAATTTGCATTTGATGGACATCGGCTGACTGGGCGCTATTATAAGGAGACATTTTTATTGGGCAAAACAGCGCGCCTCGCCGAGGAGCCTCCGCCGTGACGACGGGCGGACGAACGGACGAGCGGACGAGCCGCAGGGGGGCATTCGGCCGCGAAATTGGCGCAGTACAGTAAGACTCCCCCAAATTGTGTCTTGTCCCGCGTGGTGTACCCTGCAGGACTACTATGTCCCTTAAACTTAAAATTCCATCCCATTCCTCAAGCCGTTACGGTGACTCCTTCACGGTTGGCGCGGCGAGGCTGTGGAATAGTCTTCCCCACTCCATTCGTGACTGTCAAACGGTAAGCACTTTTAAACAAAGAGTAAAAGAGCACTATCTCTCTCTGTAATTACTTTTGTTATTTATATATATAATTTATAATTATATATTTTATTTATATTTTTATGTATGTATGTATATTATCGTATTTGTATTTATTATAATTATGTTTGTGTATATTAGTAGGTATATGTTTACTTTTCATGTAGGTATAATGATTTGCATAATAACTATGTTTACAATATTCTCATTACTTTTGTATCAACATGTATTTATATCAAAACTCTTTTTGTTTTGTACACGTATCCAGCTCACGTAATCAGCTTTTCCTATCCTCAAAGGTTTGCTGGAAGAAAACTCTTATTAGGGTTAAGCTCGCCTTTGTACATGTCATTTATTTAAACTTTTGTCTGTGTATTTTCAATGTGTACATTATAGAATTAAGAATTAGGAATTGTGTCATCAATTGTTATTGTCGCGATTCAATCACATGTAAATGTGCCTGTTGATCAGAAACACACTTGTAGATCGCCGCGCCCCAACCGCGCTCGCGCCCGCTGCCGCCGCGCGCTTATATCTACTTTTACTTTCAACGGATAATTTATGAACACAATAGGAATAAAGCGTAATCCAATAAGCCTCGAGATCCCATCCGCCGATCGAGTGGAACTGCTGTTATACATGACTGCCTCTCCACTCCGCGGGCCGAGTGCGCGCGGGCGGGACGCAGCGCGGCGTGGCGCGCGCCTTGTCATCCTACGACAAACATCTTACGAGGTATAAAGCAATATCGCTGGGGGCTGATTAAATTCGGGTTACCATGGAGTTTTCAGCGTATGCGTAATAATGAGCGCGTCGAGTGGTGTAGTCCCGCGGCAGTCGCGGCGAGGGATCAGCTCGAGATGATCTCGATACGCATGGAGAGGGGAGGAAGGGGCCGGTGACTCACGGGGTCCACCTGTTGCTGCCCCGTGTTTACCTACTCTCCACGGGATGTCAATGTCACATCAAGTACCACAACATTGGAATGTCTATCCTACGACAACTAACTCGCCACATGAAAAGTGGAGCCATGATTTTATTCATCGAGATTAAATAGTTGTAAACCGGTACATGTATGTATACTATCGGTTTTCTTAAACATCGTAAAGCGTACATGCACGCACTGTTTGAAATGGAACACATTAATCGTCCTGCATTTCTTACTTCGCCTGACGAGCTGTGGCGATCGGATGGACGGTACGGGTGGGTAGTCGTTGCTCGTAGCTGCCAGCTGGAGGGTACATGTGTACATACATACATTATACTTAAAGAATCATGTCGTCTCGTTTGAATGTAAATAAACAGATCGTTATGTTCCCCGGCGCGATCTCCGCCCGTTATTGTAGCTATAAATGTTCGAGAACTCGACGTAAGTAGAGCGGCTCTGCAAAGAGTTAGGAATACCTATCTGCATTGTGTCGCAATAAACACGACGCGAGGTGATCTCGTCGACTTGAGCATCTGGCTCTTGACAATAATTATCTAGAGATTCATTACCAAGCGCGTGAACTTGGTATAGCTGCTGTTGTGTGCGTGGTCGCCACCCGCACAGGCGCCAACTGCGAGTGTGTGATTGTGGCACAAGGTCCGAGACGCGAGAGTCCAGGGTTGAACAAGTTGACGGAATATTTCAGTAGATAATCTAACTAACACCAAATTGGCGAGTTGTTTTTGGGAAGTTATCGGGTATAACAAAACAATAACACGTGGTGGAATCGTTCCTCTCTTAGAAGTCTACAGAAAAGTCAGGGATTTCATATGGTATGGATATCTCAAGGATAACTAATAAGACCTCATACTTATTATTTTTTTTAAAAGTGGTCACAATAATGTAATAATTAATAAGCTATTAAGACGGATACAACTATGTGGTTTAAGATGTTTATTCTCAAAAAGACTTACATGTCACTTATATGAGAAACAATAATATTGATTTACAATAGGTCGTTCTAGTAGGTGTGTTAAGTACTTAGGTATTAAAATAGAAGTTAAGTTATTATTATTGAGTAATCAGTACTCAGAATTGTACGCCTAATGCACCAGTTTTATACTTTAATATATTTTGTTAGGTTTATTTTAAATGCATTAAATGTGTTTACTTTTTTAATATCAGATGGTAATTTATTGTAAATATGTTATTGATTTCCTGCCATAGTTAGTTCGTATTTTGGGGAGCACAATATCAATCTTTATTCAAATTCAAATTCATTTACTAAGAAAATGCTAATAAAATTAAATGCGTATGAGTAGGTTACCTTAAGCATTTAGTGCACAAATTAATTAAGTTTGGGAATTGTAAAGGGCAATTACACCCTTTACAATAACCAATTTTAATTAATATATTAGAAGTAATAGCTAAATAAAAAAAACACCTGCCAGGCGACCCAGGGGCGCGGGCGGCGGCTTAAATATTTTACAACTTCTTTTTTTAATTTGCAACAATTGTTTGTATGTGTGGGTTAAATTTTGCACGGTAAATTAGACACACTTACAAACATACGATTGAGCTAAAATATTGCATACGCTTTGATGATAATACAATATCAATACTTGAAAATGGCCGCCGCCACAAGGTGGCGGATGATGTATTTTTTGTCAAACGTGTAAAATATAATCTTCATTACTATAGGCAGGTAATATAGCTATAAAATCAAATCAAGCAATCAAGCTTTTAAAGCTTGATTTAAAATAAATGCCTTTTATACATTTTCAAATAGATGTAGCGCGGATGGTTTTCCAAGCAATTGGGGAAAGTCAATAACGTTGATTGCGATTGCGCCCCAATCACGACGCAGCGTGACGCAGACGGCGCGGCGTCAGTGGCGTGGCGTGCTTTTCACTAACTGACAGGAGCCTCATATTTCCTGGAATGCACATTCACTGCTTGGAGACTCGATAATTTAAAAGACAGGTAAGTACAGTTCGTAGAAACCGTCCATACGGTGGGGTCTCAGTTCTTTAAGACGCCCCGTACAAAAAGAATTCAGAAACTTTCTGAAGACACCCTTAACCATGGCTTAACGACGCTCGTTACGACTGCAGTCTCCAGATGATGTTACATCACATAAGCAGCTCAATAGACAAATTAAGAAATCCTTGCGGCACGATATTCGTACTTCTAATACAGCTCGTACTAAAGATACGATAGAGCGGAACAAAGGCTCCAAAGTGTTTGCGAGAGATATGTCTATTGGGCAAAGCCAGATGACGAAACTGAAGAGGGAAGATGGCAGTATAGCCTCAAGTAAAGCAGAAGTGTTAAGGGAAGTCAACAGCTCAAATTTTATGGACAGCTCTACGGTTCGGTCACTTAACCTGTTTGCAATGCGGCCAAAAACCATAGAGCCAAACGGACCCGATATTATTACCGAGGATATCCCGGAAATCAGCCTGTACGAGATCAGGATGGCCTTAAAACTGCTTAAGAACAACAAGGCGCCGGGTGAGGACGGAATCACGTTGGAGCTTCTGAAAGCGGGAGGATCTCCGATACTTCAATTCAAATTCAATTCATTTATTAATTTCATTAAAATCATGGAAAATCATCTAAAAAGATCTTATTTACATTTTTGGCTTGTGTTCACAAACTGGGCTACAGGACCTACACTAAGTGGTAAGACTTGTGTCGCAGGTGCTGCCTTCCTTTTATGATCACAATACAAAATCCAGATCAGGATTGTTACACTTCTTAATATTATGATAAAGACACGCTTATGATCGTATACTCGGCTCTCTGCCTATCTATCGTGAGCTATTGCATCACCGTTTGGGGTGGCGGTACCAAGTCTGCAATGATCGGCGTGGAGCGCGCACACAGAGCTGTTTTAAAAGTTATGTTTCGAAAACCATTTAGATTTCCCACTGCTTCTCTTCATTCTGAAACGCAAACGTTGACTGTTCGCCAGCTTTATATCTCATGTGCAGTTTCATCATACCACAGGACTTTCTCTGCCCAAACACAATCAACACAAAAAGGTCGTCGTATAAAAGTTAGGATCCCTACCACTAAAACCGCTTTTGCCAAACGGTTCAAATATTTTGCCTTCCCTTTCATTTATCGTCGCGTGATCAAACATTGCGATCTATCCAGTTCCCTTTATGGCGTGAAGGAAAAAATAAGACGTTGGCTGCTAACCCTAGACTACGATGCTACTGAAGACCTCCTTAGCATTCTGCGATGAGTATTCCAAGCTTACTTACTTATTTATTTATTATATCCCATATATATTCCCCCTTCCCCTCCCACACTCCTAAAAAATCGATCATATTGCTATGCAGAGAGCTCTAATTGCATTTTCGCTTAGTTGGACTGTTATATTAGTTATTTTTGTTTTCTTTTCTTTTCGTAAACTTAAATTCAATGTTTTATAGTTATAGTTGTCATTCTGTTCTCTTTTAATTGTTTGCCTTGTAACTCGAACTCTGTAGAGGTCTCCCGCGATACAGGCTTGCCTCGTGCGGGGACCACTGTCAAACATGTATTGTAAAATTTTTAACTTTGGCTAATAAATTATTTTGTATTTTTTTGTATTATAACACTTAAATTATACATGCTTACATAACATTAAGAGTTAGTTTTATTTTATATTAAATTACATTACAATCATAAAATTAAATAACAATTACAATTAACTATACCAATTATATACTTAGCGAAATTTATAATACACTCTCTTAGTTATTATTAAATTTGAATTAAATACTTATTAAATTAATCAACTTTATGTAGTATGTAAAGTTGTTGATTCAGTTAATTTATGTTTATTGAAACATCGCTTATTACAATTTCATATAACAATTATATAATTATATAATGTCATCCTGATAAATTTTGAATTTCTTATTGCAATTCAATACTCATACTCATACTCATACTCATTTATTTTTCCATAGGGACACTTAAGAACACTTGTATACGTCAAAGTTACACAATAAATTAAAAACTAAAATACAAAATTCATTTAAAAGCCAGTCCAAAAACAGACAAGCCAAGCATAGTATCATATCAGTATAAAGTAAGACTTACATTCTAAATAAAATAAACAAATAAATCTGCTGTAAAGGGGCATTGTCAAATAAAAGTTACATTAAAAATAATATGCTAAAATAAAATGCTTAGTTATAAGGAAAAAATAATAATGGTGTTATGTCTAAAATAAAAAATAATAATAATAATATGATGTCTAAGATAGCTGCTGTAAAGGGGCATTGTATATTTTCTAATACATTTTGCACTTCAGATTGGTTAATAAATAATTGAATTGAACAACAAAAAACAACAAACAACAACATAGATCTATAACTAAAATGGTACATCAGGCAATGCTTTCGTCGTCAAAAGCTTCTCGTAAAGTGTAGTAACTCTTTTGAGTTATTATTTGTTTCATTTTGTTCATAAATAATACACAGCTTAAATCTCTAACTTCTTTAGAAAGTTTGTTAAAAAGTTTTATACCATTGCAGAGGTAACTTTTTGACACTCTGCTTAGCCTACAATTTGGGCGCTGAATGTTGCCACCATGCCTAGTATAATACAATGGTTATGTTTGTGTAGGTTTTGGTTAGTGTGTATTTGTGTAATTAGTAGATGACTTGTACCATGTAGCAATTGTAGGTTACACAAGGAATACTAGAATAAATCATCAAATAACTACCATAATCATGATAATTATTTGATGACTTTAAGTAGATTCTCAGTGTAATCATAACACAATGATAATAACCATCTTCACCGCCATGTTACATTTCAATTTATTAAACATTACCAAATCTTTTAAAAATGTATTAGCTTTGTATATACAAAGGGGCCAAGAAAGATTTGTTGATGCTGAGCAGAAATGGTTTTGCACTTGGGAACTCTCATAACAATTTCTTTTCTTCTTTTATCAGAAGCGAGATATGAACTGACGTCAACCTTTCTATGCTGCATCTCAATGATTTTAGCAAGAAACAGCTGTCGAACGCTTAGTACATCGCATTCTTTATACATCAGGGTAGTTGAATACCTACGTGGTTTAAGTTGCTACTTTTAACACAGCACCCTGAGCCCGTTCCAGACGCAGCATGTAGGTTATGCAAGCGCCTCCCCATGCTGTATTACAATAGCTTAGAGACTTGCAAAGGGCATTTTAAATATTTATAACCAGCTAACGATCTGCCACTTCTCTCAAGTGCCTAAAAACAAATATAAGTTTCCTGACCCGCCTTTATAGTATTTCAACGTGGGCATTCCAATTGAGTCTATCATCAATATAGTGACCCCTAAATATTTGATAGTATTTACGCGGACTTAAAGTCATTCAAACTCAGAAGCTCTTTAATTCCGCCTTGCTCGAAAGTTCAACGCCAAAAGCATGGAACAACAGCGTGGTGGTACTGTTCTTTAAGAAAGATGACAACACCTTACTTAAGACCTCTATACCGATCTCGCTTTTGAGCCATGTTTACAAGCTCTTTTAAAGGATCATCGCGAATCATCTCGATCGCCTCCCGAACTAGCCGGGTTCCGAAAAGGCTACAGTACCATAGATCACATTCATATGCTGCGGCAAGTTGACTTACAGAACGTATACAGAAGATTGAAGAGTATAACTGGCCACTATGTCTCGCGTTTGTGGACTATGAGAAAGCATTCGATTCGGTCGGGACATGGGCGGTGCTTACGGCTCTCCAGCAATGCCGTACTGACCACCGGTATATTGAAGTGTTGAAGTCTGTATAGAAACGCCACTATGTCAGTTCGAGTACAGGAACAGAGTTCGAAGGCGATTCCCTTAAAAAGAGGCGTAAGACAGGGAAGACGTAATCTCTCCGAAACTGTTTACGACCGCTTTGGAAGATGCCTTCAAGCTCTTGGAATGGAAAGGACTGGGCATCAATATTAACAGCGAATACATGACTCACTTGCCGACAATATTGTGGTCATGGCAAAGTCGATGGAAGAATTAAGCACGATGCTCGAAGGCCTCAATCGAGTCTCCCAACGGGAAGGCCTTAAAATGAACATGGACAAGACGAAGGTTATGGCGAATGTCCTTGTTGTACCTATCTCTGTTATGGTTGAGAACACGGCTCTTGAAGTTGTCGACGCGTATGTACCTAGGACAAACAGTACAATTAGATAGGTCCACTTCGAGAAAGAGGTCAATCGCCGTATCCAACTCGGATAGGCAGCGTTTGGGAAGATTTGCAACGTCTTTTCGTCCAATATACTCGTATCTCAGTGCTTGAAGACGACAGTCTTCAATCAGTGTGTGTTCATATGGAACCGAAACGTGGTCCTTCACTGCTGGCCTAATAAATAAGCTCAGAGTCGCTCAACGAGCTATGGAGAGGGCTATGCTTGGGATTTCTCTACGCGATCGAATCAGAAATGAGGAGATACGTAGAAGATCTCGTGTCACCGACATAGCCAAACGGATTAGCACGTTGAAGTGGCAATGGGCAGGCCATGATGGTCGATGGGGCCGAAAGGTTCTCGAGTGGAGGCCACGAATCAGTAAGCGCAGCATAGGACTTCCATCTACAAGATGACTTGGTGAAGACCGCGAGTCGACGGTGGATGCAGGCCGCTTCCAACCACAATACCTGGAAATCCATGGGAGGCCAATGGCCTGCAGTGGGCGTCCTACGGCTGAAAGGATGATGATGATGAAGTAAAGTAGAAATGTGACTACCTCCGGCGAAGTGGGCTGAATGTAATTTTATTTAACTGTATGACCCTAACACTTGATTTCGTAAAAAAGTGTACTCGGCGTGAAAAATCAACCCAGTATACGGATGCAGTCAGTGTTGCGTACTGTCCCAGTGGAAATTAGCCGGATTTTTATAAAATCAAGATAAGAGGGTAGTTCAACAGACGCCTTCGCTCTGCTGCGTTACCTCCAACATGTCAGTCTTCTCAGGACCATGACAATCTAGTCGAAACGTCTGGAAATAACGGGCCATATTCATAAGTTTTGATTTTGTAATATTACTAGCGACCCGCCCCTGCTTCGCTCTGGTGTACGATAGAAGTAATCATCGGTAATCTTGTATGGAGAGTTAAAAATAGTTATTTAATGTTTTAAGAAGAAAAATGGGGTGTTCGTTTAGGAACATAGTCAGGATCTGATGCTGTAATCGAGAAATCGAGAAATCAAGAGAATCCTCATTCATTCAATCTCATTGAAGTCGGTATTTATTCATAAAATAATAAAGAATTATTTTTCGGAAGTGCACCCTTTCGAATAAATTATTACTATGACTTATGCATAAAAGATAGACATATACTATCCCTGACTTTTTTGTAGACCTTTTTAAGAGGAACAATTCTTCAATTATACTTGTACATAACTTTAATGGTTTTCGCGGCGCACGACAAAAAACTCACAATCTTCATGAAATTTTCCGCCAACTTCAACAATCTTCAACATAGTTCAGCGAATTTACATAAAAACTCAATGAATTTTGATGCATTAAAATTCGTTATAACATTCATAGTCATATATTGTTGAAAACCGCATCAAAATCCGTTGCGTGGTTTAGGGGGAGAAGACAGCCAAACACACAGACAGACAGACGCAAGCGGAAACTTCAATTTATACTATGTAGAGATTTGGAGCACATCCCTCAATCAATAGAGTCACTCTTGCTGACAAGACACACCGGGAACATCGAGTCTAAAAAGCAGAGAACAGTGAGGAGTGTTCAACCCATGTTTAGGAGCACTCCGCCGACGCGACGCAGGCCTCTTTACTGACTTCTGTAATATGGCGGACGCAAAAATTATGAATCTGAACGTAGCAAAACTAATTTTAGATTTTTTTTCACGTCAGAACCTTGTCTGCTATGGCAATCGACATCTTTAAATTCTTCTAACGATACCCTTTATTTTAAAGTGAAATATATTATATTAAATTAAATGTATTTTTAGGGTTTCGTACCCAAAGGGTAAAAACGGGACCCTATTGCTAAGACTCCGCTGTCCGTCTGTCTGTCATCAGGCTGTATCTTATGAACCGTGATAGCAAGAAAGTTGAAATTTTCACAGATGATGTATTTCTGTTGCCGCTACAACAACAAACTTAAACAGAATAGCTCCTATACAATAAACGTGATTTTTTTACCGTTTTTGGTCGATATTAATAACGGCAACAGGTACGCTTGAAATGTTCACAGAATATTAGTTGTATATCCACTTGAAAAATAAATAATAAAATTAAAATAAAACAAATATTTGAGAGGGGCTTCCATACCTCTACAACAAACTTGATTTCAACAAGTTGTTTTGCCAAACGTACGGAACACTTCGTGCGTGACTCCGATTCGCACTCGGCCGATTTTGCAAAGTAATTCCATCCACGTCAATGACGTCACACTCAAATCGAGTTTCGCGAGATCATATCCGCGTTTGGGCGACGTGGTGGATCCAGGTGGATCTACTCACTTACCTCAAGAGCGAAAATTACTTTCTGAATTTATTCAAACCACTTCTTTTATAATAACTGTTGTGAGTTGTTTTAGTACTATTTACTAGTACACGGACTTCATACTGTCGAAATTAAGTGATTCCGTAGATAATGTGATAAAAGCCATAACTTCACAGATCGCGCCCGCGCCCCGCCCCGCCCCGCCCGGCCCGCGGTCACCGCGCGCCACAAAACCAAACACAAGGTCAAGATTATAGCTACGTTTAATGGGCAGTTGTAACACGTTCGTGCTAATTAGTTTGTGTCTTTGTATAAGGTTGGCGCATTCCTTGCAAAGGCTTGATTTTGTATTGTGATGTCGACTATGAGAAAACAAGTGGCGACCTTGGCGGAAGCTAATCCGTTGAGAACCGGATGCCGCCCTGGGCCCGGGGCCCGGGGCCCGTGGCCGGGGGCGAGCACCTCCTAGGGACACTAATTTACGAGTTCAGTAGTCCCGCGGCGGGACACGCGCCCGCGCCCGCACTTCCGACTCACGATTAACGTATTGCGCTGATAAACGTTATGAAAGTGGCTCTAAAGTCTGAACCGAAAGTTTCCTCCTTAGATGCTCAACACAAACATTCAACAACAACTTTTAGAATACTAAGTAGGTAAAAAGTTTACAGAACAAACATAACCGAGTTTTTTCTGATGATTCTTGGAGCGTGAAGTTCATTATTGAGGTCTCGGTGGGATCTCCGTTACGTTCGATGTCGCCGCCACCATCCTACCCAACTAGCGGCTCGCGTTATTTGCGTTCAAATGCGACACAAGCAAGGACAAGCGTTTACTGGGCGGGAAACCCTCTGGCAGCACATTTCAATATTTCCATTATTTTTTCGCAAGCGTTCAGCGTTTTTTAAGGCTGTGCCGCCGCCGAGGGAAGTGCTTGAGTCCCACGCGGCCCCGGGCTCCGGGCTCCGGGGCCGCCGGCCGACCCGCCACCAGCGACGCCAGCCTGACAACACTTTACGGATTAATTAAACTAATAAAAAAATAAATGACAGAAGTCCAATATTCCTATAATGGTTAATGGGAGTTGGGGTATGGGCAATAAAAGTCGTCTGTCCAATTTTAACATGTGTTTGCTGCAGCTACGAAGCTAAGAGTAGTATACATACATACATACATTTTAGTGGTTCTCTTGGCAGTGTAATGCCGTAATCAGCATACATATTAATATAGTTTCTCGTAAACTTTCGTGATCACAATTAATTATTTATTTATTTGAGCCACCAACAGAAGATACACAAAGAAAAATTACAAAAGCAAAAAGAATAAAAAGCATGGGCTAGTGTTCTCCCAGTTGCAGGCAGCTACATTATTGTAATATAATAATTAATTGTGATCGCGAATATTCAAAGGTATCAGAGGTTTGGCTATTTATAGCAACATTTTAGATTGTATTATTTAAGGCGGTGTTTTTTGTTGAAAAATTAAAGAATTATGTTTTATTTGAGAAGTGTCTAATATTAGTTATATGCGCTTATAATATTAACCACCATTTTTGCTTCTCCAGTTCCATACCCAATGAGTATCCTAGGCTGACAGAAGCCTATTAGTGCTATAAGTACTAAGCCTACTCGCCCTCGTCTGTAGAAACCGAAACCGAATCTTTGGTACTCACTGTATTATTATCTTGATAAACCTCGACAAAAACCCTCTTTTTTGTCGGAGGTTAATAATCGGTTAAGAAGTTTACAAGATATGAAGGCTGAAAGTCAATGGAATGTTTTCAAATATACCCAAGTGTGGTATCAAATGAAAGGAAATGATGTGTAGAATGTAGAACTGTTTGTAGAAATCTATCGAGCCATTCATAAGATATGGATGTTGAAGGTAGGGGTGAACAGTTGAATGTTTTCAAATACAGGGTGTATTATAACATGTGTACTAATTTGAAAGGGGTTTCAGCGCATAAAAACATGTAGTTTTAGAAGAAATAAAATGTTTATTTAAATATATATATATTTATTTTTTCTTGATAATGTGATGTTAAAATGATCAGGATCAGACCCTGTCAGGAATCCGCTGGCTTTTAGGTTGTCATTATCGTATAAACAGCTGTTGAAGTTAAAACTTTCATTGTCTTTTCTTGAATGAAAATCACTGAATCCTGAAAAGTCGTAAGTAATACAAAAGTACACATGATATAATACACCCACCCTGTATATACAAGTGTGGTATCAAAAGAAAGGACATGATTTGTAGATTCTAAAACTGAGATAGCCATTATAAAAAAATATAAGGTAACCTCCGAGACTAAGTGAGGTAGGGGTTGCTTAAAATTTTTAATTTTATAAACTTTTTAACAAATCTCTATTTATTTAAAACTCTCGAAACATGTATTGTTCTGTTAAAGAGGTTCGAGTTTGGCTTATATTTAATAAGGTGCGGGCGCGGCGCCGCCTCGGGCTGGCGTACTCCGGACTCGGTTGGTTTCATGACTTCGTGTGGGTTCAGGACTAGGCTCTCGACTGACTTGAAGATAACGTTATGTTGCTACCGTTATCAGGTCCTATTTCGTAGAGCGATTCTACCGATGATGGACAGTGGAAGTGATTGGCTAGGGCGATGTCCCGCGCGGGACGGCGGCGCGCGCCAGCCAGGGAGACGGGCTCGACTGGACTGTCTTACTGATGCATTCCTATGAATTAAATACCTGTCAAATATAAATAACACACACTTGGACAAGGATGATGTTGAGTCACGACCATTTTAACCGGCTTAAAAAAGGAGGAGGTTCTAAAATCGTCCGTATTTTTTTTTGTTATCTCAGAACTCCATCGTTTGTGAACCGATTTGGAAAGTCTTTTTTAGTTTAAATACATATAGATATATAATATACATTTTCAATTAGGTCCTATTTTTTAAAAAACTTTGTTCTGGGGAATTGAGGGCATTTGAGGGAACTCCTCAAAAATTATAGCGATTTTAGAATATTTAGCTCAAGATCAAGCATTTGCATTCATAAAGTTTGATTTGTTGAAATGGAATTCAGCATAATGCCCTATATTTAAACTTGCGCTTGGGTTTTTTGTTTCACTTCATAACGTTTGCTTTTAAAGTCAGCGCTGACGACGGGGTCCAGGGTCCAGCGAGGGAAATGCACAAATGTAACAATTATACATGAAGCGGCGCGGACACTTGCAGCAACGTTTTACTTTCTATCATTAAAGTCGGTTTTTTGTTTAAAATTAAAGAATTATTTTTAGCATGTTCATAATGATCATTTTAGGCGCGACATTATAAATAAATAATACTATAATTAGGGTAAATAGGTAGTTATTTTGAAACTTTTGCGTAAGTAAACAGTAGTAGTTGGCTTTAAATTAAGGTTTAAGACTTTGTGTATAATACCTACTCACATTTTATCACTGTAATAACCACGCCTCCTCAACCACATCATGGTCAATAAAATAAAAACAATCCCAAGACTTCACTCACTGCTTACTACTAAAGTCCAAAACACGCGCTCTGTTATCTACTAAGTAACTACTTAAACATAGTTTCGCGCCAAACAAATGCAACTTACCGAAGTGCTCAGCTGGTCGGGCGCGACGATAGTCGGCGCGGCGGGCTGCAGCGGGAGGTCGGGAGGTCGGGGGGTCGGGCGGCGGAGGCTCGGGCTCGGCGGCGGCGGGTCGCGCTCGGCGCGCGGGGCTCGCGCGGCGGTCGGGGCGGCACTGACGCGCGCTCGCCTCCCGCCGGAGCGCCACGCACTAACAACAGCACCACTGACACTAGCCTATTACATATTTTCATAAATAAGAAGACAAATACCTAGTAAGTACTAGTAGTACTAATTGATTAGGTAGGTAGGTATACTTTTTATTTTATTTTTATTATTTTTTCTCATAAATGTATTATCTTTTTCTTTTTTATGTATACTCTTAATTTTTGTTAACTATATAAGTTCTTGAACTATTTAGCATATAATGTCCACTTTTTTGACACTGCCATGCTGTTTTTGCAGTGCGCACAAAAGTTATGGTACAAGCTAGGTCTAAACCTTATTTTTTATTACTTGTGTTGTTAATCTTGTATCGTGTATTGTGTGCCTTAATAAATAAATAAATAAATAAATAAAGTACAACATTTTCGATAACATCAAAGTTGACTACGAAGAGTTGTAACAACAATCGCGTAGGTACTTTATATTTTTTTTTGATCGTCTTCAAAAACATAAACATTAAGATCCTTACAACATAAACCAAGGTACCAACTTTCATTATAGTACCAAATCAATGTAATATGTTGCTAAAATTCAGTTTAAATAAATAAACAAAGCCGGTTCATTTATTTAAGAACGAACTGGCTAAATAAATTGAAATACATATTCAGTGAAGCGAGAGACAGATCTGAATAAGGTTATTTTCATTTCATCATGCACACCGAAAATAAATGAGGGAAATACGCAATGCTCAAGATATTAAATTAATTGAAATGTATTGGTTTATCATGCTTCGAACAGAAATATAAAAATGTAACAGAGTGACTTTTTAAGGTGTACGTGGAAGGCCAAAACTTTAGAATTACGATGCGCGCCGATTTAACATAACTTATGTTGTCTTATAAGTTATAAGTGAGATGCCTAACATGTTACATAACACCAGCCGATAGTGTCGCCTATAAGGGTTAAGTTGTAAGAAGTTATCGTATGCGGAATAGGAATAGAACCACAGTAAACTATGTGTAAGAGCCACTTCTTACGTGCAGGCTCCGGCGCGGCGCGGCGCGGGGCGCGGGCGCGGGCGCGGCGCAAATCCTTTAGCTGCGCCCGCGTCGCATTTCGTCACGGCTTTTCACTCTCACTACTGGAAAACACCCCGCTGGCGCACTCGCACGCGCGACCACGAGCTAGTAGCTGCCACCTCCGCCTCGCTACTCGCCAGAACTAATTCTGACTCAGAACAACGGTTCTAACATCAAAAGACGTTAACGTTAATCAGAAATATCGTAAAATTATATCGCCGTAATTAACTTTGCGCAATTGGGAAATCGTAATTTTTGTGTAGAACGCGCGTTTTGCAGTTATTAATGTAAATTGAAACAAAATGTCCTCGGGTTCCTGGAGGGAGTCGGTGTGCGGTGTTGGAGTGGGGAGTCGGCACTCTCGGAACGATTATAGGCAGAAAGTAATTATCTTATATTATTGCTGTAACATTTAATCAAAAAACAGCAAATCTGTTACAGTCCTACGATTACGTGTAATGTAGATAAATTACCTACACGGGATCGCAGGCCAGCAGGCACATGTAAAAATATGTAAAACGATATTAAGCCATGTGGAAGATAAATGTTGGCGTGTCCGATACGCCCTTGGTGAATTATGTCCCGATTTGTATATAACATGTTAGGTACAATGTATGATAGTAGTATAGTACAATGTGTTATCTAGGCAGTAGATTTTAACATTTTTAACCGACTTCAAAAAATGAGGAGGTGAGAACCTCCTCCTTTTTGTAGTCGTCTGTATTGTTTATGAACTGATTTGGATTTTTTGAAGTCGTCTGTATTGTTTATGAACTGAGTTGGATTTCTTTGCAGTTGACTGTATTGTTTATGAACTGATTTGGGATTTTTTGAAGTCGTCTGTATTGTTTATGAACTGATTTGGGATTTTTTTTAAGGCGTCTGTATTGTTTATGAACTGATTTCGATTTTTTCGAGGTTAACTGTATTGTTTATAAACTGATTTGGATTTTTTTGAAGTCGTCTGTATTGTTTATGAACTGGTTTGGATTGTTTTTAGTTCGTGTAGATACACTTTAAATTAGGTCCCATATTTTCAGATGATGGGATCCATTAGGAATCGAGGGAACTTTTCAAATGTTGTATGTAAGGAAACTTATAGCGATTTGATGGAATATTTAGCTCAAGATCAAGCATTTGCATTCAGAAAGTATGATTTAGTCAAGTGGAACTGATGAAGAAGACCACTGAACAGATGTTATCAAAACTCTTCAAAATTATCAAATTCACAGGTGACGACATCCAAAGATGGGTAACATAATATATCCCTGTTCACTAATAATCATCATTAACATCATCATCATCAATAGCATCAGGGTCATTAAAATAATGTAATAGTGAGAACTGCAGGAACTCAAGGAATAGTGCTACGCCATAAATGTAAACTTGCGGTTGGGTTTTGTTTCACTTAATAGTCTTTGCTTACTTTTAAACCCAGTTCTGATGATGGCATCCATGATAAATCAAGGGAAATATTCAAATGTAAATGTAAATTAATGATGGATGCAGGCCGCTTCTAAACGCAGTGGGCGTCCTGCGGCTGAAATGATGATGATGATGAAATGTTAATTTAGAAACTGAATCTACTGAGAGTACAAACAAATAAAAAACTCTCACTAGATCCAGTATTCGAAAAACAATAAATACTAGATCTAGTCTAAAATGAAAACTCTCACTAGATCCAGACTGGATCTGTTGACTTGATCTAGTGAGAGTGATCCAAATATTAAAATGTCATATAGCGGCCGGAGTCAAGTTTCGACGGTTCACCGGTCGCCTGGCCCCGAGTCATTGTGCTGACTCCGCGAATGCGTCGCACGTCGCCGGACACACGTGTCTTAGTAGTTAGGATATTATGTATGTTAGTCTGTGAGGTATTTATTATATAGGCTGTTGAGGCTAGTGCCTTCGGTCGTTGAAATGAAAAGCTTCAAACTTTTGACTTCTTATATTAATAAAAATGTTACAGAGAGTGTATGATGATTCGGCGCTTTTTGGGTTGTGTTCGCCATATTGAATTTATACAATTTAAAAAAGATGTTCGGATACACTGTTCACTCGTTCGGATACGCCGCGACATGCCCCCGGCCTTGGAAGCACCAGCTCCAAGTAAGAATTAAGTTGCAGCAGCTGGTCACAGCGTCGATGAATCCTCGTTCTCCTTGAAAAGTGGACATATCTTTGGATAACTGCGCCTCACGACGCCGGACGCCGTCCGGATATCAGCCACTCGGGATATGCCATCCTTTCCTGTGATTGTATTGATGATTCTGCCGAGAGACCATTTCATTGGGGGAAGATTATCGTCCTTGATGACCACGAGCGTGTTTGGTTCAAGGCTGTCGACATTTTCCCTCCATTTGCATCTCACTTGCATTTCTGATATGTACTCCTTTGCCCATCTCGTCCAGAAGTTATGTCTAATATGCTCCACTCGCTGGAACCGGTTGAGAAGCCTCCCAGGGTCGCCTCGCATATCCTGGTATACCGGTGAAGTGAGCGGTCGGCCAACTAGGAAATGTCCTGGAGTGAGAGGAAGGAAATCGTTGGGATCAGATGAGAGGGGGGATAAAGGTCGGGAGTTCAGGACCGCTTCTACCTGACTTAAAACCGTGGAAAACTCCTCAAAAGTTAAATGAGCGTTTCCCATAATGCGTGATAAATGAAGTTTACACGATTTTACTCCACTTTCCCATAAACCTCCAAAATGTGGTGAATAAGGTGGAATAAAGTTAAAATTAATAGATTGACTTACTGCGTATTCAGTTAAGTCAGATGAGCATTGTTTTAAAAAGCGTTTTAATTCATTACTCGTACCAACGAAATTTTTGCCGTTATCTGAATGAATTGTATGAGGTTTACCGCGTCGCGAAATAAACCTTTTTAGCGCTAAAATATATGCTTCAGCAGATAAATCACTTACAAGTTCCAAGTGCACCGCACGCGTAACAAAGCAAACAAATAGACAAACATAAGATTTTTGCGTTTTAGCGCCTCTACCCTTACGGTTCAACGTGAGTATTGGTCCCGCCATGTCTACGCCACATTGATGAAATGGGTAAGTGGGTGTCAACCGATTTTTAGGTAAACTACTCATAATTGGATTTAAAGTTCTACCTTTCAGTCGCTTGCACACGATGCACTCATTAACGATTTTCCGCGCAAGATTCCTGCCACCAACAGGCCACCAACGCTGACGAACGTCGTATAAAAGCGCTTGAGGAGCGGCGTGAAGCAAGCGTTGATGTTCGTGTCGCATGAGTAAGGCTGAAAATTGATGTTTTGCACTAAGTACGACTGGATGTTTTTTATCGAAATCGTATTCGTCAGAATTCACTATTCTGCCGCCAACTCGCATTGTTTGGGTTTTGTCAAGGAATACGTTCAACTTAAAAAGACTCGGCGTCTTTTTCAACGACTGTTTACGCGTAAGTAAAGCATATTCCTCGCTAAAAGATTCCATTTGAGATATTTTCGCCAAAAATAGCTCGGATTCCCTCAGTTCTTCCACTGTAAGTACGCCTGACTTGCGATTTTGTTTGGTTCGCGTATTAAAAACAAATCGCAGTACGTATGCAAAGGAACGTCTTATTCGCTTGAACTGAGAGAACCTAGAGAACGGAAATATCTCGCTATGTGTTGTGTGTAAAACATTTATTACATTAGATTTAACTTCAGGCAAGTCATCCCGCATCGTGATTAGATTTTTATCCGAAGTTAGATCACCGCAACAAAAATCGAACCTGCGTAGGAAAGGCGGTCCTTCCCACCACAGCGCCGAGGAGGCTATGACCGGTAGGCATGCGCCGCGCGAAACTAGATCGGCTGGATTTTCGACACCCGCTATGTGTTTCCAAGGCAAGCCCTGTGTAAGTTCGTTAATTTCTACGACCCTGTTTTGCACGAACGTCTTAAGTAAATTAGGAGCCATACGTAGCCACCCTAAAACGATAGTGGAGTCCGTCCAAAACACTACACTTTCGAATTCATAATTAATCGATTCGCTTATCCTTTTAAATAAACGCGCGCCTAGTAAGGCTCCGCACAACTCCAACCTAGGTATGCTAACAGGTTTCAAAGGCGCGACCTTACCTTTAGAACATAAAATCCTAACACTAGCCTGCCCACTGTTATTATTGACCGTGCGAAGATAAGCGACCGCGCCGTATGCAACCTGCGATGCATCGGTACAGATATGCAGTTGTACATAGCTAGACACATCGCCTATAGCATGCCGTGGTACTCGTATTGATTCGAGCGTGCTAAGATCCTTAACAAACCGGTTCCACGACTGCGTGACCTCATGTGGCAGGGGATCATCCCAATTCAATTTTAATAGCCATAGTTTTTGCAATAATACTTTCGCTAACATGATTGAAGGACTAAGCAAACCGTACGGGTCGAAAATTTGCGAAACATGAGATAAAATTGATCGCTTGGTTATGCAATTATCCATCTTAAATCCTGAGTTGAAACTAAACTCATCAGTTGAGTTGTTCCAACTAATGCCTAAAGTTTTGCAAAGGTTTGACTCGTTTAAATTTAGTGGCTTTGTACCATTCAATATTTTTGACGGGAAATCAAGATCGTCGCAACTAAAATTAAATATCCATTTTCGCAGTGGAAAGCAGCCCGATTTTAAAACATTGTATGTTTTTTCGCATAACTCGAGTAGCTCGGTTTTGTCATCGGAACATGTGATTAAGTCGTCGACATAAAAATCTTGATTAATTATTCTTTTTACCCTTGGATCAGGACAACTGGCCGCCGTTTCTTTCAGGGATCGGCAAGCCATAAAAGGCGCGGAAGCGGTTCCGTACACTACCCTATCGTGCCGGTAAATACCAATTTCGTGTGAAGGATGATCTCGCCATAAAATTAACTGGAGGTCTCGTTGATCCTTAACTATCTCCACTTGACGGTACATTTTCTCAACGTCTGCACACGCGACGTATTTACGTAAACGCAGACGTAGTAAAATGCCAAACAAATCGCCTTGAATGGCAGGCCCGGCAAGCTGGAGCTCGTTAAGCGAGACTCCGTTACTTGAAACGGTACTGGCGTTGAATACCACCCTAAGCTTAGTGGTGGAGCTATGCTCGCGCAGCACTCCATGGTGCGGCAAGAAAAAGTTAGGTACGCTGTAAGCGCTAATGCGCGTCATGTGACCTAAGGCTACGTACTCATTTATAAAGTCGCTGTATAACCTTTTGTACTCAGGATCGCGCTGTAGTTTTTTCTCCAACGATATGAATCGACTTAGAGTTTGAGGATATGTTTCACCTAAGCTTTGTGGTGAAGATTTGAAAGGAATGCTGACACAGAACCTTCCGTCACTATTGCGTGTCGTAGTTTTGACGAAATGTTCCTCGCAAGCCTTCTCCTCTTCAGAGCGTGCCTCACAAAGCATTGGCACCTCCTCAAGCTCCCAGAACTTACGTAATAGTTCATCGGCCGATTGAGAAAAATTACATTGCATGTAACTCTTTTTTTCCATTATATTTAAGGGACCTGATACGACCCAACCCAACTGTGTGTTTTGTAGGAAAGGGCCATTAGGTAAACGCATTTTTCCCTCGCATAATAAATCCCAAAATATATCTGCGCCTATTAGGATATCGATTGTTCGAGATTTATGAAAATCAGGATCAGCTAATTTGATATTACCAGGGATACCGAACCTCGCATACTGTTCAGGTACCGCTGGTAATAATGAAGCAATGTTTTTTAACACATAACATTGTATTCGCATGTTGTAGGAACTTGTACAGGACCTAACATCAACTTCGCATATTTTTGTTGATTGCGAGACCGAGTTTCCTACCCCTCGTATTTCTTGAGTGGACTGTAATAATTTAATGCCTAATTTATCGCATAATGATTGCGTAATAATGCAACGCTCTGAACCCGAATCGAGAAGCGCGCGCGCTGTTTGATAATTACCTAACTTGTCTTTAATTCTCAATACTGCCGTAGATAACAGTACTGGCTGCACACATTGATAATTAGCGCATAGAACGTCGGTGTGTGCATCTGTTATTGCAATCGTAGGCTTTGCGGAGGGAAAAGGTAATGACTGCGCGGGGAGGGACGCGTGCATAGAAACTGACGTGATGTTATCAGCGGATGCGGCCGCCGCAGGCAGGACACTTGCACTAACTTCACTATCGCAAATTAATGAATTGTGCTTTTTCGTGCACTTCCTACACGGACCGAATCGGCAGTCAGTCAGAGCGTGCCCAGCGCGCAGGCAGTTCTCGCATAGATGTTTTTCCCTAATGTGTTTTAGCCTAGCCGCACAGTCTAAATTGAGAAAGGTTTGACAAGCATAAAGTGGATGATTTTGAGTGCAAAGTGAACATTGTGACCCTTTTGATTTACCGGACGGATTGTTTGTAGAAACGTTACATTGCATTTTGTTATTATTGTGTGTGTTATGCTTTTTATAACTAGTGTTTGCGTGTGACACTAGTAACGTTTCCAACATATCCGCCCTGTCTCTCAAAAAGTCCAACAACACGTTAACCTTCATTATTGACTTGGAGTCACCAGATTGCTTTAAAAATTGATATTTATGCTGTTCCCACTCGCGTTCTGTAGACCTATCTAACTTAGTGACGATAATGTAAATAATTAGAGTGTCCCAATGATCTACCGGCTCGCCTAACAGTTTCAACGCGCGTAAATTCTTTAAAACTGTGTCGATGAGAATTCGCAATGAATCTGGTGCCTCTTTTGTCAACAACGGAATGTTGAATAGTGATCTAACGTGGTTATGAACTAGCAACCTGCTGTTATCGTACCTAGTGAGCAGTAATTCCCAGGCTACATCATAATTAACAGCCGAAAACTCAATCGATTCGATCACTAAGGCTGCGCTGCCTTTTAGTGACGATTTCAGATAGTGAAATTTTTGGATCGCAGTGATGTGAGGAGAATTATGAATAAGCGACTGAAAAGTGTCCCGGAATTCTAACCAACGCTCGTATGAACCGTCAAAGGTAGGTATGGTGATTGTTGGCAATTTTACGTTACAAAATTCACTAGGTGCTGTCTTGGAACTCGCAGTAATCTTTCCACTACTAAGCATGCATTCTGCCCTAGCCAAAGTTACATAATACATATCCTCAAAGGAATCGCGTTGATTTAATTGTTCCTCGAGATCGTCAGTTATTACACACTCTTCTAATTGTGACTGAAGATTGTTAAATTCGCTGAACAAGGACTCGGCGCCTTTGACACGTGTCTTTAGCTCTGCGCATTTGATATCGGGCAAAATTTCGTTGGTATCTAATGCATTTAGGTAGTTGGAGAAGCGCGTTAAACGACCTTTGATGCAGGAACGTTTCTTCACAAGATCGCGTATAAGTTTGTTTGTGGCGTCATCACTTGTAACGGTTATTTTACATAAAGGAGAAGGAGGCCTACTCTTGTCTGTCATTCTGGAGGTTTAGTGAAGGTGGAGTACTCACGTTTGGTAAGCGGCAGCTGATGCTGGCAACGGCACACACTGCTAGACACTTGAAAACCAGGAAACTCACTGCGGCTCTAACACTGAAACAGTTTTCCAGGAAATTAGAACAAGTAGGGATAGGCGATTTTGGATAGGATAGAGGGCTGGCCGTACCGTCTTCGTTCTGATCGGTTGTGTGTGTCAGGACAGCGATATATCCTCCTTTTCGAAGCAAAGCTTGAAGTCTTCTTTGTTCTCTTTGTCTGAGAATGACCGTTGGCATCGGCTGGTTGTGCGTGCGTAGTTCCGATTGTAGTCGGCTCTGAAGGTCCAAATGTTGAGGCTAGTGCCTTCGGTCGTTGAAATGAAAAGCTTCAAACTTTTGACTTCTTATATTAATAAAAATGTTACAGAGAGTGTATGATGATTCGGCGCTTTTTGGGTTGTGTTCGCCATATTGAATTTATACAATTTAAAAAAGATGTTCGGATACACTATTCACTCGTTCGGATACGCCGCGACATAGGCCTTAGATTAAGTATTTAACATCTTGTAACTTATCTATAGTTGCCTGAAATAAAGTTTATATTATATTATTATTACCTATATTATAGCGCTTTGGGTATTTTCAGCAACATTTTAGATATTCTCATTAGAGTCGATTTTTTCTGATGACAAATTATAATTACTGTATTGCGCCGCTCGAGCCGCGACGCGCGCCGGCTCGTCCCGCAGCTGTGTTTTATTTACTTTTTATGTGCTCCAGATTTCCGAGTTCCCGAGCAACTTTCGTCATTTAACAAAGTAAAGATGTGATATCGACTTCCTTCCTTGTTGTTTAAAGTTCAAGTAAATAGATTTTTATTGCGATTGTGAGTAGACACCTCGCTGCAATCGGTTAAAGTTTTACATATGTCAGACAAGTGAAGTGTAGGAAGTGGCACTTGCCAGTACGACCACTTAACTGAATTGGCACTCCTTTGCGGATCAAAACGGCAGTTACGTGTAGCTAAGCGTCCGGACCGGGGGTGGAGTGCGAGGGCGAGCGGCAGGTGATCCGAGGCCGATCCTAACGAATCCAAGTTTAATTTACTTTAAGTCTCAGTAGAGACTTGCGCAGATCATCGATCATCCCTAAGATGTAACTCCATGACGCGGAGAACATCATAGGAATCTCACGGGAAGGAATTACTGGGGTTTTATGAACAAAAAAATGATGTAGTGTTGATCTAAGATGAGGTTGACCTTATGCTCAAACAGTGAGTTGTAAATAGTTAGAGCAGCTATACCAAACAAAAAATGTGTCGCAACTTGATGACAGCGGGTGTGCCTGCGCGGGGCGCGCTCGCCCCCGCTCACAAGTATTCGCTGCAGCGCTACACGATTAGAATGTCGTCTATCCATACCATCAATACATGCAGCGCTAAATCGCTAATAGAGTATAGTTTTCTCGCGACCAAAACGTCGTAAGCGCCGTGAATTTCGTGGCGCTTACACGTTTCGTTCAACATAGTGTAACAACATGTCGCTCTAATAGATTTTTTTCACCGCAGAAGGGACACTTCAGACAGCTATTAATGCAGTAATGTTAATGCAGTAGGTAGGTACCTATGAATATTATATTTCAAAACGTAAAAATATTTACATTAAATTAAAACGAATCGATAAGCGTTTAAAGTCATTTTTTTTAAATAAATTGGTATTTTATCCAACAAGTGCGTACATACATAGGTAGGTACTTACACTAACTAGCCCTTACACTTTATTTCACTCTGCCCCTCCTCTCATGCCCGTGGATGCAGTAAGAGCCTGCTAAGCGATACCTCCGAAAGATGGGCAGCAGCGTCTTTCCATATACCAACATTCCTTAAAAGTTTAACCTAAATATTAAACTTTAATACTTTTTTTCTCTTATTAATCTACATCATCCTATAACCTCTGTAGCAATAGCCGAAGCAGTGAGCCCTCGCGTCTAAATACAAGTGTTAAACTTAGTTAGAGCGAGGTATCAGCCTCTTTGACTCCACAGGGTTATTTTTCCATCTTCTATTTACATTCTAAGTTACAAATATATACCTTAATCATATGTGCATAGTAATTAGAAGTTTGTTAACCTGTTTTTGAAAATAAACATATTTTGTATTTTTGTATTTGTATAACATCCCGTACTGCGCTCGCCAACCCGCCTGCCAAGCGTGGTAAGTATGGCAACTACCCCTCATGGAGACCCATGAGGGAGGCCTTTGTTCATTAGTGGACGTTTTTTGGCTGAAATGATGATGATTATCTAGCCCAAAACTAAGCAGAGCTCTTGCTATGGCTACTAGATAACTGATATAATAAATACAATACAATACATAAATATCTATTTATTTATTATTATACGTAGAAAATGACCTGAATACCCAGAACAAATATATGCAGCGATCACTTAACATTTGTCCCAAGGCGGGAATCGAACCCACCTCCTGCGTCGCAGGCGAACCTTCGCTCACCACGCCACAGAGGTCGTCAATCGATCTATTACAAATTTATAAACCTTAAGAATTTGTTCAGACAACAATATAGGTATAATACAGCTTCAGTTTATAAGTAATGACGATTGCAAAAGATACCTCTACAGTAGGTACCTAATGTTACTGATCAGACAGACGGCATAGGGCGAGTAATATGAGTTAAAAATAATCAGTTAAACCTTTGTCGCCAACCCTTAGTAGGTGGTACCTACACATCCCATCTGTACGAATCACTTTTCATAATCTATGATTTTCAAACAAAATGTCAGTACAATAGAAAATAATATACAAAAATTAATTTTAGTTGGTTTTAGTTGATATTCTGTTTTCTTTCCGATGATAAGTCACGCCACTATCTTTTTTCTTCGCAGTTTATTGATTTTTACACGATTTTAACACGCAAGACAGCATTTTTAATTTGGGTTTATTCGCGTGCGGTCGCGATGGGCGTAGACGAACGACTAAATGAGTTGTTGCCGGCCGGCAACAACTCATTTAGTCGTTCGTCTCTGACGGTCGCCACCTGCAACAAACACGCGGACTCACCACATATTAATCAAACCGCTCACCGCCCGCGCCTGTGCGCCTTTAACTACATCGTAAAAGTATTTCAGCTGTCATCGCTGTACTGAAATAGCTCACCTCGTGTCTCGGGCTCAAGGACATGCCGTGAAGGACCGCGCTAAACAAGCATCGCCGAGCACAATACACGTATTGTTCGGCTCTTAAGTGGAGGGCTGAGGAGGGAGGTCGGTCTAAGCTCCGCTGTCCCACAGCGCTGGAATTTGGAAGTCGGGTTCGTTAGTTAAGTGTGACAATAAAATATGGAATGCAGCGTTGCCGCTCTACAATCCATGTCAGTGCACATACCTACAGCTGATGAAGAAACAAAACCCCTAAGCATAGGTGGTCGATTGAGAGTTGAATGAGCGCGTCTCCGTGCGGCGCGGGACGGCTGGCGACGGCCGCGCCCCCGGGACGCCTTGCTCTGTGCGACGACCTCAATAACGAACTAATATGGTGGAATCGTCGGGTCGCTAATCGTCGCTTACTGCAAATGTGATCGATCAGGCAACACTACGTGTTACAATGTGTCCGTTTCGTGTATTTAGGGGAACGAAACGTTGAATTTAAAACCATCAAACTCCAATTCAGAAAACTCAATCTATTGGAATTTCTTTAAGTATATGTATACAGGAGGTAATGGAGGGAATGCAACACTAGCGCATGCAAATTTTACCTGTGCTGCCATCTAGTTACGCGCGGTGTAAACTATATTGCATTATTGATTGTTTAATTTGTTGAATATTTCAATATACTTATAGAATTATTATATTGTCATCGGTCCTTGTTAAGTATGCAAAGTTTCAATTAACATACATCTGATGTCTCAAAGTGGTTTATAACAACATCGTTCCGAACCAGATCACAGATTACAGAAACTAACAGATACATCTCTTCAGTACAAAAGCGAGAATACCTACGCTATAATAGCCTACAAAATTGTATTAATAATAATACCAGCAGTTCACAGAGCGAAAGAGTGTACCCGCCTCACTTACTTGCAAGTAATCTGTGACGCGGCATCGAATGAAGTGGCTAGGGTTGCTTCTACGATAATTTTTATAATAAAACGAATGTGGTGTGTGAAAAAAACAGTTATTTTTACAACCTCCTCTTTTTTTAAGTCGGTTAAGAAAAGCAGCAACCTTTGTATAGGGAGGTAAGGACCTACCTACTCTCCGTACGCAGTATAGTAATAGGTGTACTATGGTAGTAGTTATATTCTTTGACATAACGAACTAGGACATAACACCACACTTTATCTATAACCTAGGTATTCAAATACTTCGCCAGCAAAGATTTGAATCTTTGTTCTCCGGTGGGTACCTACTACTTTTTGGCTTGATTTTAGGACTGTTGTTTTTAAAGCCACAGTTTTACAGGCATATTTTGTGTGTGATAGGTAGCTATTTTTTATACAAACAATACTGTTTTAATAGCTGAACTCCTTTATTTACGAATATTTACATAGTACTTTCCTACGTTCTGACCATTTTTAGAGGAAAGAGAAAAAATGATTCTAAAAACTTAAGATTAAAATATATTTGATAATAAAGAAAAAAATGACAATTTTTCATTCGTTTTTTTACTTTGGCATCCATCCACTGCACAATAGTTACGCGGTCTCGGCATCTAAAGAAACGTTTTAACATTTAACGTGCGTGCGCTCAAGCGGGCGTGTGGCAGCCTTAACTACTGGCGTATCGCGGACTGCTCGCAAAGCGGTAGGCATTTAACGCGTGCCCTTGAGCGAGTGACGGACGCCTGACCAGATTCCGTTCCAGTTACATAGATACAGGTGAAGCTAATGAAAGCGTGTTGAAAGAAAACAAAATAGTTACATAGTAGGATAAATAATATTTTTGGGCGCGATTTATCAATAGAATAGGCTAGATTACTAAATGTTTATTGTTAGTCCGTCATTGTAGATTAACAAAATCGATTGGACACGTATTTAAAAACGTTAACCAAAAATAACCGCGATACATTATAATAAATGCTGCGTGACGTCACACGCTGGTACGCGGCGTGCCTCGGTACAGTATTATGACGTCATGAGCCTCCACTCCTAAACTTCCGGGACCCATTTGCTACTGTAGCACATAGATAATAAATATTTGTGGTCTTTGGTTTTTGTCGAAGAAGGTGTTTGTATTTGTTTTTATTTCTAGTATTTTATTTTTGTTACCTAAGATTGTTTGTAATTTGCATATTGTTTGTGTGCACTGTAGCTAATAAACGAATGTCTATGTCTATGTCTACTTCAACTTACTTTATCTTAGTATTGTTTCATTAGTTTGAAAAATCAAAAAATACGTGTTTAATATTTTTTAATATAACTGACGAACAAAATATAATCGTAATGTTCATACTCTGTTAAAATGCCTATTAGCCTTACATCATCGCCCTGACTAAGGGCTCCAACACCGGTGAACGGACACACGGTGTAACAGTGATCAGTTTAATATTCCCAAATATTTACTAAATTTGGGAATATCTTTTTCCATCTCAGCAATTAAAATGGTATCTGAATACAATGGAACCATTGATTTATAATGAAAAATAAATAGACCGGTTGTTAGAAGCTGGTGTATGTTTCGTACGTTCACTAAAACATATTAACTGATATTAGTCGAGTTTTCGGTTTCAAATATTTCGGTATGTTTGGTAAACCGTATCACTCATTTGAGGGAATATTTCTCCGAAACTAAAGAAGTTTAACCGTGATACATAGTTTTGCTAGAAAGTTCATGGTTTTTTTTAAAGCTAGCAGTTTAGATTTTAGAGGTTCGCAAAAAGGTGAAAAAAATAATAATATATAATTAAAGCTTTAATATTTCGCAAACGATATCCCACACGTGGGAAAATCAAGAAAAAAAAGTTCATTCCCATCTTATGGTGGAGGCCCAAATTAATATTTGTTTTGCATTGTTTTGTTTTGTTGACCCAGCAAAATTAAAGTCTCTCCGTAAAGCCAACGACAGACAAACAGACAAAGCGAAACTAAAAGGGTTCCTTGTTTTACTACGGAACCCGAACGAGTAGACCTCATAGTGGAGGCTGAATTAAAATAATACAATGTATAATGTAGACCAAACAAGGTTTTAGGTATGTGCAGTGTGTTCTACGACGGAAAGGGTTCAATGGACGGTATACGTTCAATCCGATCTCCGATAAAGGTTTAAAATTAGTTACGTATCTGTTTTATAATTACAGTAACCTTCATATAGTACCTACGTATAATATTTTGAAAACCGTAGTTTGGTAACATATTTTTGATAGGTAGTTATTTAATATTTTTTCGGCTATTTTGTAAATAAGCCGAAAACTTAAAGGAAAACGAAAAACTTTTTATTATGGAAAAAACCCTTTCATATGATACTCACATCATAATGACTCGTAGTAACTCCACCACATTTTTAAGACCCCCTTTTCGACCCCTTTGCAATCATAATAAGAATTTTTTTAAACTTTTTATATATGCCATATCTAGATCGTGAATATTGATTGAATAAGCGTTATCTTTATCTTTGTTCGCCGGCAGTAGAATGTTGCTCCTCCCCTGTTGACCGTGGATGCAATAAGAATCTACTAAGGGATACCTCCGGAAGATGGGCAGCAGCATATGGATTTATAAAGAAAGTCGGAGAAAAAACGGTTGAACGAAAATGTTTCTTACGAACGCTACCATAACGATGGGGAGGTATAGGATTGAGTTCTAGGTAAAAGATTTAGAGCTTTATACTGCCTACAAAAAAATGTCAGTGACAGCCTATGTCTAACTTTTATATTTAAGTTACACATTAACGTCGTCCATACACCACAATTATACGCTGACAGCTTTAAATTTAAAAACGTTTCTCTATTGCCCTCACTATTAAGGGTCCAAAATTATCTCTGGTGGGTGTTGGCCTGAGAAAGCAGTGTTCTTTCGATGGGCAATTAAATGTTAGCATATCTCGGGTTGGAACTTCTCATTGTATCTAATATAGTATACAGAGAAGTTTTTAACAATTTAAATAAACTATTGTCGACGTAGCTTAGAAAGTTGCTAAACTGAAATGGAGCTGGGCTGGTCATTTCTGCCGCATGCTCGAAGATCTGTGGGCTAAGAGAAGACGCCGCGGCAGACCTAAGATGCGATGACGTGACGAGTTAAACCAATATAACATGCATGGCATGGGTCGAATTGACAGCAGTCAAAAACACGAAATCAACATCTACTATAATAAGGGATTATTTTGGAACGTTTGGTTTACCAAAACGCCTTATTAGCGACAGAGGTACTTTGTTTACAAGTTCAAAGTTTAAAAGTTTTATTTCTGAAATAGGTGTCCATCATATTAAAAATGCAGTGGCCACGCCTAGAGCAAATGGTCAGGTTGAACGATATAACCGGACAATTTATTCGCGCGGGTTGATTCTCTGCATTTTCCTATCCAGGATACTTCTTTACAGGTGCCCATTGGAGTTCCTTTCTTAATGATAAATTCTTTATTACTTGGGTTCAAGATGCGCACTGCTGAGTTATTTGTAGCCCTCACCAGAGCCCGTGCCATCATCCATGTGTTTGATCTGAATCCAATCCTTCTATGAGTGTGCAGCGATGTTCTTTTCCAGGGCTCCGTGGTAAACTTACTGGCACAATGGATTCCGACCTGGGAGGAAGAACAATTTTCTTCAAGCAGTAAACCTTCCCTGATGGTCCGCCTTCCATAAAGATCTCTTCAGTGCCACACTTAATAATTCCTTGGTTTCTGTCGATAGTGCAATGATGATCTCGCATGAAGTCCAATCCAAGAATGCAATCATCAACTATGTCAGCCACGATGACTTTATGCTGAAACGTTGTTTCTCCCAGTTTCATCTCCACCTGCTCCTCACCTCGGAAGGATATGTGCTGACCGGTTGCCGTCAGGAGCTGAATACGCTCATATTTACGGAAAAAGTCCCCAAAAAACGTTTCGTAAGTCGGGAACTTACCACTGTATTGACTGTATTGATTTACTGACATTGGATGGGGCTGCAAAGTTCTCGAATGGAGGCCACGGACCGGCAAGCGCAGCGTAGGACATCAACCTACAAGATGGGCTGACGACTTGGTAAGAACTGTAAGAACCGCAGGTCGGCAGTGGATGCAGGCCGCTTCCAACAGCAGTACTTGGAGATCAATGAGGGTGGCTTTTGTGCATGAAGTGGACGTCTTACGGCTGATGTGATGATGATGATGGGGCGTTATCTAATACCATTTCAAATTTCAAGTCGATGGCATCTGTAGTTTCCAAGATATTCATCTGTGACAGACAGACAGACAAAGTTACACCATAAGGGTTCCTTTTCACCATTTTGTCCGGAACTCTAAAAACTAGGTAATATATTGTCACACTGTTCGTTTACTATGATAAAATAGAATAATAGTATTCTTGAAACTACATCTTTAATTCTTGAAGTAATCGCGTTTATGCTGTACAATATATTTTTAATGATAGTACGAGTACTTTACTGCTTAATTCCTACAGGAGTCTGCGAGGCGGCCGAGGGACACGACACTCGTCCACGTCACCCGTGCCGCTCGTTTCAAATACATAATTATTTACTTAACATAGCAAGTAGATACGTTCTTTTGATATTGCTGAGAATACTCGAAACCTTCTTATCCAAGAAATGTTATCAGTAGAATGAATTAGCAAATAAGGCTTACTCGGGGGCTTATAACGAAATGTTCCTTGTTCTGATCCATAATGGGTTTTCCTTCAATTTTCAGATTTGTTGTTTCAGAGCCTTTAATGTTTTATTAATTGTCTCGAAGTTTTGCCGATTAGTGAAGGGCGGGGGGCGGCTTGCAAACCGGCTTAGCTGCGGTGTGGTCGTGGCATTCAAGAAAACCAATCCTCGGTGGGTATTTGCTATTGCCGCAGGCGTTTGTTCTGTAACAATAGCTTGCGGTTCGTTATCGTGATTCCCCTCCAGATGTCACGCGTCGGTGTATAATAAATGATCGAGATGGCTAGGTTGCGCTCGGATCGGCCAGAAGGGGTCGCCGGCGATTGGAACTGGCCAGTGGGTCTGTTGGATCCTCCTGGAGCTTCTGGAGGACGCCAAGGGAATATGGATATGAACAGCTCCATCTGCCTCTTGCCGCCCGCCACCTGCCACCGCCACCGAGAGACCGAGCCCCGTAATTATCCAAAATACGAATGCAAATGGGGAACTTTTCAATTTCTTTAAAGAAAATTTTATTTGTGTTTAATCTTCGTATTTACATAATTGTTTATTAACGCCCGAACTTCCTTAACTACTACGATCCAACTCACAATGATGAATAGATCAAGCTGAATAAGTATTTGTTCCAATTATTAAAGTTTTTAACTGCTCCATTTTTCTACATTCATCCTGAATTGAGCTAAAGAAATGGCTCGGACGCTTAATTAAAACTCTGGGAAAGTTGGCGCTGGCCTCGCGGTCGCCCGTCACCTTAGACGAGATATAACAGGACAAGGCACGCGCCTATTAGTTTATACAACAAATTTTGCCATTTTTAGCGGGGGAGAAGAAACACACATTGTAACCATAGCTGCAAACATGAAAATTGTTTTATATATATTTTTATTATATATTCTAAACACTAGTTTAAAATTTGGGAAAAATACGCAACGCTATGCAAAAACATAAAAAACTCAAAAGTGATACCAGCGTCATCATTATTCACCCTCATATTTTCTTATTTTGCTTAACCGATTTGGGCTTCGTTGTAGAATTACATTATTACAGTTTTTATTTATTCTTTAAGCCGTATCGCTTTTGAGTAATTTACAAAAATGTTGAAAAAACGACCGTTACCCCCCCCCCCCTATCTCCGAAGTTTACAGAGATAAACCCGTGATACTTTTATAGCTAATAGATATATTTATATTTACAAAAATGTTGAAAAAAAATCGCGCTCCCCCCTATCTCCGAAGTTTGCAGAGATAAACCTCTGAAACTTTTTTTTGCTATTAGAAGTGTATGTAAAGATTACAGAAAATTTATTACAAACTCTCTACTTAGCATACTTTTTTAGAAATCATCGAAAGTGTAAAAAATCTACATATGTTCCGCTATCAGACAAGAGATGGCGCTGTCATGGTTGTCCAACAAAATGTAAAACCGCCTTTGTCATATATTATATTTTATGATGACACGGAATCCTCGGTGCGCGAGTCCGACTCCCTCTTGCCCGGTTTTATTTAATATATGTTACCTAAGAACTCCGTCTTTTATCAACTTATTTAGAAAATCCTATTTAGGTTCGAATAGATACACTTCAACTATTAATCCCACTATATAAAAACTCATGTCTGATGAGTTCTTAAAAATGGGATCCACCAGGAAGGTAACTTGAGCAAAATTTCCAAATATTGTAGGTAAAATAATTTAGCATATTTTGCTAAATGTTATGCATTTGCATTCAGAAAGTATGATTTGGTGAAGTGGAACTGATATGATAAAAAGTCCACAGATGGCCATAGAAACATTTGTTTCGAGGCGGGAATCGAACTCGCAACCTCTTGCGTCGCAGAAAACCTTCGCTCGCTGCGCCACAGAGGTCATCAAATAAAAGTGCTACAAAATCCCACTTGTACAAAAAAATTATTCATGGTCAAACATCAAAATTATCGTGTTTTTTCATTTCTCTCGTAAACTTTAAATTTAATAACTAAAAGATGTGTCATAAAATTGTAACTCATGTAATAAGGAACACAATATGACACTATTTCAGAAATATCGCAATTCGAAATGTTGGAGAAAAATAATTCCACATAAAAATAACAAAATATGTGCTCTGGTGAGCACATTTTCTGCTATAATGTGGAATTTTTTTTCTTAAAAAACACCTAAAAACTTCAGAGTGGCAAGTGGAAAACGACTTCAACTATTTTTAGTATTTCTCTTAGCGGGAAAAACGTTAAGAAAATTATTTATTTATTTATTTTCTAAGACTCACAATTACATTATTGTATATTTTACATGAGCTACAATTTTGTATGGCTTTTCCTCTGATATAAATTATCGTTAAAGAGAGATATGCACAAAATAGACATAAGACCTTAAAAAACTATTAGGTACACATGACTTTTGAAATTTTTAAGGTATTGGATATTGAATACCCGATAATCTAATAAACATATGTACATATTAGTTATGTGTTGTGATCGCGGAAGTTTAAAAAAGACCAACGTATAACAATTTTGTTACGTAATTAATACGTAATAAAATTGTTTCATCGATATCGATGGAAAGCATTTCGAAGTGATAAAAGGAAAAATCTCATCCCTCAAACTAGTCTCGAATTTTTTTACAATCGAATATTTTTTAATCAATGTTCTCTACCATACCCGGCTATGTGTTTAGGAATACCCCGCGCCCACTGCGAATGAAGCGTGGGAGGGGAGGAGGTGTAGGCTTTTATATAAAACGTGGCGTTTGTGTCCGTTCCATTAAGCATCCCGATGCAGATATAGAGCAAATGTGGATATCAATCACAGTGAATAAGCAGCGTATTGCGATTGGTACAGCTTACCGTCCTGAATGGGTTAACATAGATACTTTCATTGATGGGCTCACAGCATCGGTTGCCTATTTCTCCAGTTTTGATAATTTCGTTATCTTGGGTGACTTCAACGTCAATATGCTTGAACTAAATTCTAGAATGACAAGCAAAGTTAAGCAGTTCTTAACATACACTGGATTATCCCAAGTAGTGGTGTCACCCACCCATTTTACAGACAATAGTGAAACCTTGATTGACATTATCTGCACGGACTGCCATGTACGTAACGCCAGCGTCACAAATATCACTGCAGGACTAGGACATGCTTATGTACACACGACGCTTAATATAAAAAAGACAACTGTCGTCCCAAGGGTGATTTCATATAGACCTCTTAAAAATATAAATACCAAAGAGTTTGATATCGAGCTTTCGAACCAGGATTGGGACGTGTTCAACGAGACATCATCTGTGGATGTTATGGTCGATGCTTATACTACTACCATCTTGAATTTAGTAAATACTCATGCACCTCTTAGAACTGTTCAAATTCGTCATAAATCTGCGCCTTGGATTACAGACACGGTGAAGCTTATGATCACTTGTCGTAACCAAGCCCACGAACGATTTCGTCGGACAAAATTGGACACTCACAAAAAGTACTACAAAGAGCTAAAATCACTTGTTAATCTTAGCATTGCTAATGAAACTCGTGCATATTACGATTACCGCATTAATTCCGAGTTGTATAATGAAAAAAGGTTATGGAAAAACATAAAAAGCGATGTTTTGCCCGACTCGAACAGAAACAAACTCCTCCCTGACTGTTTTAACAATCCGGATGATATTAATAACTTCTTTCTGGATATACCGGGTATAAGTTCTGTTCCGATGGCTAGTTTGAGTTTTTTCAACAACAATAAATTTAAAAAAGATCACGTATTTTCTTTGCAGCCCGTCGATGAGCAAGAGGTTGCTAAGATCCTTTTGTCAATTAAAACAAATGCCCAAGGAGTGGACGGACTTTCCATGGACATGGTGTTGCTCACGTTACCGCGTACTTTGCCTTTGATATTAGCTATGGTAAATAAATCAATATTAACATCTACTTTTCCTAAGAATTGGAAAACGGCCACAGTCACTCCTATCCCCAAGGTGTCTGATCCAGCAGAGACTAAGGATTTAAGGCCTATAAGTATTCTCCCTGTGCTTTCCAAGGTCATAGAAAAAGTTGTTTACAACCAACTAAGCAAATATGTTGAAGAACACAACATATTGCCAGGTGTTCAGTCTGGGTTTCGTAAAGGCAGAGGGACCACAACGGCTTTGTTAGATGTAGTTGATAACGTCATTTCGGCGCAGGATCGGGGCCTTGGATCTATACTGGTTTTGCTTGACTTCTCTCGGGCATTTGACTCTATCGACATCACTTTACTACTCTCGAAACTGTCATATTATGGAGTCGATGCACCTTCAATTAAATGGTTTAGGAGCTATTTGAGTAATCGATCACAATTCGTACAGATTTTACGTGAAAACGGTTCCTGTCAAAAATCTACTGTTGCTAAAGTGCATCGGGGCGTACCGCAGGGGTCAATATTAGGACCCTTACTTTTTATTATATATAGTGCTGATCTCTGTTGGTGTATTCAAAATTGCAAATACCATTTATATGCGGATGACGTGCAATTATACCTGCCTATTGACCCAAAATATCTCTCGAATCATCTAGGGAAGCTGAACGATGATCTTCGGCGTATAGCAGCATGGTCACAGAGCAATGCACTTGTACTAAATCCATTAAAGTCCAAGTTTATGGTATTGGGGTCAAAAAGACAAACTGATGAAATATTAAAGCATCGTCTTGATATCACCATAAATGATCAAAAGATTGAGAGGGTTGATGAAGCCAGAAACCTTGGCATATTGTTCGATGCCAATCTTCGCTTCGAAGGCCACATAATTAATTTATTGAAATCCTGTTTTTTTAGACTTAAACTCCTGTACAAAATTAGAAGCTTTCTTAGCAAAGAGATACGCATTAAACTTTGTGATGCTCTTATCTTATCAAAATTAAATTACGGTGATTTAGTTTACGGTCCCCGGTTGCTTGCGAGGACAGCTCGTCTGGTGCAGCGGATCCAAAACGCGTGCTGTAGATATTGCTTTAATATTCCGTCCAGGACTCACATCACACCTTATTTAAATAAGTCGTCCATCTTAAACATGGCCTCGCGAAGGGAACAGCATATGGCAGTCTTAGTACATAGCGTAATGACATCCAGAAAGCCAGAATATCTATTTGAAAAGCTAGATAGATCGGAGAGCAAATATAGCTCAAGACCTGCTAGAAATTTATTGCATTATAGCAAATTTAAAACAGTAGCTTTCAGGGGTAGCTTTCGCTACCAGGCAACTAAGTGTTGGAATAATCTGCCACCACCACTTCGACTTATAAAATCTAAATATTCATTCAAAAAACATTTTACAAAAGTCGTATTGGATAGGCAGAAATCTGGGTTGCCTGGTGTGAATGCACCCTTTTGCTGTTAGTATTAGGTCACCTTTAAACCGATATTATTATTATTATTCCACATGATTTATTATTATTAATATTATTCGTGCATATTATTATTATTATTTATTTTAATTCAATTCAATATATACATTGGTACATTCAAACCACACTATCTTAACTTTTAACACATACCTACCAGTACTCTTTTTTGTAGATTTAATGTTAATTTGTTAACACAAGGTCAAGGGGTTGATCCGAACGGTTTCGGCAGAATATCAGCGTCCACTGACGGCTTAGCTCAGTTGACATCATGCTGAGTCGAGACCTTTTCGCTGTTATAGCACACAACACGCAGTTTTTGATTGTTTTCATATTCTTTCTTAAATTTTAATTGTAATTGTTTATTTTTTTATATTGTTTGGTTGTTATTCCTTATTAAGTGTCTCAACCATTTACTTATTTGTTTAGTTTTATCTTCATGTAGTTGCTATTGTATAAACCTCTTTTGTAATTGTGTGCTGTCAGTGAATAAATAATTTATCTATCTATCTATCTATCTATCTCTATCTCAAATAACGAAAAACATTTGTAAATCTACGAAATTGGTTACTATTTCAACAAAATTATACCCTCAGGTGAAATGCTATTCCATCTTTTTGTAGATTTGAGGTATTGGATTTCTTTTTGCATCCGCTAACAGCACAAACAGGCATTTTCCCAAGAGCTTATCACACTGCAAAAGCAATTCTGTGACTGGGAAATCGGTTATTGAATTAGTTTTTATAAACCCGTTAGATTTTTGGCGAATAGGATTGACAGAGGGGAAGGTCCGTCGGTGACTAGTCCATATTTATCCCGTCACGGACAATCGTAGAAGAGGTGAGCCCGAGAATGCTCTGAATCATCTGAATCAAGGTAGATGTGTTTACGACGGGAATGTGGTCTAGCAGGGAGAGGTCGCTGGACCATCGGTGTAGGAAAACATCACAAGTAACCACAGAGTTCGCGCACCGGGAGCCCGTGACCGCGACTCCACAACACAACCACATGGCTTGGATGTACGGGACCCGCCTCGATGGTTGCGAGACTTAAATAACACAGTTACTCAACTACAGATTGCTTCACCGCTAGCGGTTGTGTAGTTTCATCGAGGCTTTCATCAAAGCCAACGTGATAGAAACATGATCTCGATGTATAAAACGGTAATCACCTACGCCAAACAATCTACAGGGTGAATTTTTGAGAAGGTACAGTAAGGGCAGGTACCTTAACCGTTATAGTTACAGGAAAACGTTTTTAAAAGATTAGATTATCCATAAATTTTTAAGATATTCTGATTTGCATTTACAGATTTTGGAAAAAATGTACAGTCAGCAAGAAAATGGTCATTTTACACAAAAACTTTTTTTGGTGCCAATCGATCCTTTTTCTTATTAGGATCAAAAGCCTCTATTGAACCGACTGAGGTTTGAGTACTATAAATGTCAGAAATTGCGAAAAACTTTCCCAATACTTACATTTGTACAGAAATACAGGGGGTATAAGATAATTACAGTTTTTGTCAAGCTGGCCTCGTGGCTTACTGTACCTAGAAGCAAAAAGAGGACTATTCGTTCTATCTACAATATGGGTCCCAGAGAATCACTTCGCACTAAATTTAAAGAAATAAATATAATTACAGTAGCTTGTCAATATATTTATGAGAACCTGTTGTACACCCATAAAAATATTGCTTCGTTTAAGAAAAACAGCGACAATCACAATGTAAATACAAGAAATAAGAATAAACTCGCTGTGCCCACTACTAGGCTCCTACACTACTAGGTGAAAATATCTTTTAAAGGGCAATGTATACGCTTCTACAACAAACTCCCAAGTGAGTTGCAGAAGTTATCATTGAATAAATTCAAAAACATTATTAAACGCAATCTATGCAATAAAGCTTATTATAAAATATCAGATTACCTAGAGGACAAAACCACTTGGGACGGAATCTGCTCCAACTCCGTCAAACGTAACATAAGACAAAATAAAATTGTTAAATGATGACTATAACGACCGAGTTAGGTTCTTCTGTTCGCTTTTTTTCCTAACTCGCGTGTCATCTGAAGTGAACAGATTCAATTATGTATGTGCTTTATTCTATTTATTTGTGTTGTTTTATTTTGTAAGTTGTGACGTTTCAATAAGGTCCATGCGGCCGCACTGAATAAAGTATTTTTTGAATTTGAATTTGAATTTGAATTCAAAAGCGCCTACCTAAGTAGAAAATTATCATAGGTGCATCGATAGACTTTTGATCCTAATAAGAATGAGGATCGATTGGCATCAAAAAAGTTTTTGTGTAAAATTACCATTTTCTTGCTGACTGTAATTTTTTTCCAAAATCTGTAAATGCAGTTCAGAATATCTCAAAAATTTATGGATCGTCTTCTAGAAACGTTTTCCTGTAACTATAACGGTTAAGGTACCTGCCCTTACTGTCCCGTCTCAAAAATTCACCCTGTATATTTGTTAGCAATATCACAAGTTATATCGCTTGTGAGTCTCTCGCAATTGTTCCCCGAAATTATAATATGTCAAGTAAAACCGAAGCTCTGCTTGTCATGTCGGAGCGCGGCTCGGCATAATCCCGTGGCGCGCCCGCCCCGCCCCGCCCCGCCCCGCCGCGCCCCGCCGCGCGTGCTGCGCCGGTCACGCGCGGCGCTGTACCTGCTAAACATATGACAAAGCCTCCCTTAAGAGCAAGGGACGTATTTTTAAAACGTAAGCGTTTCCAATTATATTTTGGTTGTGTTATGGATGCCTTTCCTAAAAGGTGTCATACAAAGCAAATGCAAAAGCAATTTATGTTAGAGGTGTGTATATAACAATGTGGATAGTAACAATCCAATATTAGATTTGATCATAACATTCACTCAGTGATGAAATGTTACAAATTGTATCAATACAGGTTACGCGCATTAGTGCTCCGTTCTCCTCACTTGATGTTTTGCTCTAATCTGACTGTTACACTTCAGAGAAATGCTCCTGGTAAAGATCACCTTAATACAAACTATTGACAAATTGTGAATAAGTACACAATTCAAAGTTAATAACAGAATTCGTAACAAGGTGCTACAGCGCGTAGAGATGCTACACGACGTAGGGAGGTCTACAGCGTAGAGCGGCTACGGCGTAGCATTATTACGATTAATGGCTGTAATCGAAGCGCGACTCGACGCTCATATTAATTTACTGACGAAAACTTGTTAATATTATATGCGCTCGCAATATTTCCCGAGGTATTCAACTCCACTCCAACAACAAAGGTTCTGCAATGTTGCCATTAACCGAGAAGTTATAATTTATTTATAATCACTTCAAATTATATTTTAAAAAAAGATTGCCTAGCGGTCACATCCAATAACAGCATCTGAGCAAAGAGCTATGAATATTTACCCCGAAGCCGGATACTTACAGCTTAATTACAGTTTTTAATCATTATCATCAGCTTCCTAAGTCGGAGTGAGACGGAGCGGAGCAGCCGCCGCGCCCGACGAGCCGACCGACTCCGCTTCACTCCGAGTATCTACTCGCGAGATAAAGCTATTCCCGCACTGATTCATTTCACATAAAATTATAGTACGAGCCTCAGGAACAATTTGTGAGTGTCTGTTTGTTTACCATTGGACCACATTTGAACCGTAGATATGAGTAAATATGTTGTAATGCATCATAATAATGTCTTACTACTGACTTGTGACAGATATCTGACGCGCCCCCTGGGCGCGGGCGGGGCATGCCGCCGACAGCGTGATGTATGGTAGGCGCCGACTATTTATTTTATTCGTACGAGCCGAAGCGCGCACTCGTCCAGACCATATTTTTTTACGAACCGCCGAACATTTCCGTGACACGAGGGACGGCCGCGCTCGATCCTTCTCCCTGTATCGACGTCACACAAGTAATAGCATGTTATACTAAAAAGCAGACATTATGTTAATGTTAACTAAAATTACAAAAGTAGGACCGAAAGCAAAGTGGCAGAAAATAAAAGACAAGTGATCGTACTTTAATTAACAAAAAAGGAAACAGTTCTTTTAACAATTTTAAGAGGAAATCTATTCTAGGTCACAGATAATTTAGTACATTAGTTGGTATATTTTTCTACGTTCCGCTTTACATTTTACGTTCCATTGCTTTAGCATGCTTTATTCCTATATATTTTATTTTTGTTTTAATAAGTATTTGTTATTGTTTGATTATTTATGTTTTATTTTTTTGATTAGTTACAAAACCGCTGGCTACTGCTCGTGGCATCACTTACCTTTTAGGAGGGGTCTGAAAATCAGCGTTCTTTCGTGTTATGGTGCGAAGGAACACAAGCTGAGATCCATCCCTTTTGGTTTTACTGCAGCACATCTTTCACTACTTACTCTTACTTAGATAAATATATTTCTTGTTGTGGTTGGGGCATACGGCAGCATACTGCCTACAATGGTTTTTTTTTTGTTTTGTTTTAACTTTGTATAAATGTTCGATTTGTTGTTATTTTTATTATTTTTTTTTCATTGTTATCCTTTGCCGTATGTACCTAGAATTACCCAATCTGTTTAATATTAATTGGTACTTGCAATGTTATTGTTTTTGGTGCTAGGTACTATGTTATTTAATATTTTTTTTCTTTTTTGCCTTTTGTTCTATGCTTGTGCTGTTTTGTAAACCAAATAAATATATTTCTATTCTATTCTATTCTATTCTATTCTATTCTATTCTATTCTATTCTATTCTACTTACTGCATAGCCAGAGGTAGGTCAGTAGCCGGGCCGTTTATCCGGACAAGGGCGACACCAGACCGCTCGGCATGCCAGGCTGGCCCTTGTTACGACACCAGCAGAAAGAAGACTCTGATTCAATTTAATCGAATTTAAATGGCCTGGTTCTACATCTATTACTCAAAATGTCACCGTTAATACTTCAATGAAACCTCCAAACATAATCGCCTGCTCTTTAATAATCAGCTATTTATGTAAAATCAGTATTTATGGTTTGTTACGTGGACCACATTATGATATAGATTAGATTAAAAAAAAGATTAAAAATTTATTTCATTCATACCAAAAAACACAAACATATTTTACAAAAGAAAAAAAAACAAACAAAATCCTTAATCCATATAAATTAAAGAACATGCATCGCTATCCACTATGTGTACCTAAGTCGGCGCGGCTGCGGTCGGGCTGATCGTAAGAAGAGTTTCTCCATTATAACCGGCCGCTCTGTCGGAATAGATCGCTTTTCTGGAATAAAGAACGATAACGATTACACTATATCTCTATTTGAACGTTCGATGAATGAATTTGATTGTGTTTAAACAAATTCAGATGACATACAATAGGACTGTCTCGAATAAATGATTGCGGGTTCACAATTAAAATTACACGTTTACACATCACATTTCGACGAAATCGGACGAAATCTGTGCACAGTGATGATAGTGACGTCTCACAGTCACAGCAAAATAGCATCCCGGAAATAACCGATGACGAAGCGGTAGAAATTCAAAAATTAAGAGACCGGATTGAATCACTCGAAATTCAACTCGGTAATGCTCATAGAGAAATTGAAGCTTTATCACGACAGAATAGTGATCTGAAACGATCTAATGAAGATACAAAGAAAAATAAAATATCACAGGCGACAATTAGTCCTAATAAACGTAAAGATACACCAAAAAAGAAGGCTAAATCAGGAAAAACGCCCGGACCAAAATCACTTAATGGTGGCTCTGATAACCCTAGTGTAAAAAAATCAACATTGAAAGACCCACAAAATAAAACTAATAAAATATGTTTGCTCAGTACAAACAATGAAAACAATATTCTGACTTTAGCTGAGAACTATTTAGGCCATTGTTCAAAAATATGCCATTACCTGAAACCTGGTAGTAGAGTAAGAGACCTACTAACTGGGATCGATGTGAAGCTAGCAGACTTCACGATGAACGATTTCTGCATAGTTTTAATCGGAGAAGAAGAATTTAGAACAACCCATGACTATTTTGACACAATATTTTACATCAGAGAAATACTAAACGACATTAAACATACCAACATAATTATATGCTCTCCAACTTTCAAATATGGATATTTTAAGGATATGTATAACTGGAGAGTCGAAAACTTCAACAACCTCCTCTACTTAGATATAACAACACATGAGCATGCATACCTATTTGACTCAAATGAAAACTTAAGATATGATTTCTCCATGTTCAACAGACACTCAGGCAAGATAAACAATTACGGTATGCGATCTATATTTGAAAATCTGAGATATTACATTGATGACTTTAAAAAAATTGTAACAGATCAACAAGAATTGCAAACTGATACCACGGACTCCACACAAGAAGATTCATTATTTTTTCGAGACTAAACACCTACATATCTTACATCAAAATATTGCGGGACTGCTGAATAAGAGTGACGCGTTAATGATTAATCTAGATGAACTTTCGGATCGAAAAATTGACGTTGATGTAATATGTATAACCGAGCATTTTATGAAAAAAGGATTCGAATCATTTTTGAATATTAATAATTACTCTTTAGCTACGTGTTTTAGCAGATGTGATAGTAAAAGGGGCGGGACATGTATATTAGTTAGTAAAAATCATGAATGGAAAGAAATTATAGAAATTAAAAACCTTACTTTGACTAATATATTTGAGTGTTGTGCGATCCAGTTAATTGAATATAAAATTGTAATTGTATGTGTATATAGAGTCCCTAAACAGAATAATTTAAATATTTTTTTTTAATAAATTAGATAAACTGTTGACATTTCTATCAAAACTCAATATGAATAATATTATTATATCAGGTGACTTTAATATAGACATGTTAAGAACTAATAATATTACACAAGATTTTGAATGCTTACTACTTAACTATAATCTGAAACTAGCTCTAAAGCAGCCAACACGTTTAATTAGCAAATCTTGCATTGATAACTTTGCACATAACTATAAGATTAATTGTAAGACTGAAGTGTTAGAACTTGGCCTCTCTGACCACACTGCTCAGATAATAAAACTACCAGTCAAAAAAATATTAAAAATCAAATACTGGCGAAAGGAAGTACGGGACTATAGTTCAGATAACATACGTAAGTTTAAACAGTGTATAAGCAGTTTATCTTTTTCTGAAATGTACAGCACCGAAGACACGTCTATAGCATACCGGCAATTTATGACAACCTATGGATTATTTTATGATTTGTGTTTTCCAAAAAAATACATATTAATAAGTGTTAACAAAAAGCAAAAATGGATATCGCGCGGCATAAAGATCTGCAGTAAACGAAAACGCGATCTCCTTTGGTACTACAGATCTAAGCCTACAAACAAAAATAAAATATTTTACAAAAACTATTCAAAAAAATTCAAAAAAATTATCTCATTGACAAAGAAGGCGCAAAATAATTATAAAATATACACGTCAAACAACAAATCAAAAACCACATGGCAAGTAATAAATAAACAGCGACCTAACATACCCAAAGAACCTATTAAAAAAATATTAGACAATAATATATACACCACAAATCCAACAGATATTGCAAATATGTTTAATGACTACTTTATCGACAAGGTAAAGCCAATACCAGGAATGGGCAAAAATATAACTTCCAACATTAGCTGTCGTGAGAAATCCATGTTTATGGCTCCATGTCTACCTAATGATGTTTTGAAAATTATTAAATCACTTAAAAATACAAATAGTTCCGGATACGACGGCATTACTACAAAAATTATAAAGGCAGTAAGTGATTCCATTAGTCCTCATATTAGCTTTTTAATTAACCTGAGTATTTTGACAGGAACCTTCCCAGAAGACCTTAAAACAACCATAGTCAAGCCAGTTTTCAAAAAGGAGAATAGGGAACTGATGGAGTACTACCGACCGATTGCTCTCATACCTATATTCTCCAAGATATTTGAGAAATATTATTACACAGAAATTAATTCATATTTAGAAAAAAATCACATCCTATGTAACGAGCAAAAAGGATTTAGACAAAAAAAAACAATAAATATGGCTATATATGACTTTTACTACAACGTGATTTATAATATGGATAAAAGAGTTCCTATTTGTGCTATATTCTGTGATATGACACAAGCATTCGACTATGTTAACCATAATATTTTATTAAAAAAACTTGAATCTTATGGAATTAGAGGTAATGTTTTAAATCTAGTCGGTTCATATCTAAGAAACCGTAAGCAAGTCACGGAAATAACAAGATTTAATCCTAGAACAAAACAGGAGGTTATCTACAAATCTACGAATAGGGACATAAAGTACGGTGTTCCTCAAGGAAGTGTACTGGGACCACTATTATTTATTGTTTATATAAATGATCTGCCAAAGGCATCGACTCAACCTATGACATTATTTGCTGATGACAGTACAGTAACAATAACATGCAATGACATTAAATCCTACGAAACTGACATCAATAGTTCAATTAAATCTATAATTACATGGCTTGACAATAATAACTTAAAAATCAATTTAAAAAAGACAAATATTATGCATTTTAATCAAAGATCCCAAACTCCATCTGACATAAATCTAATATATAACAATAATTTAATAAATCAAGTTGACGCTACGCGATTTTTAGGACTTACAATTGATAAACGGCTGAACTGGAAAGCACATACTGAGGAGCTTAGTAAGCGAATCAGTAGTATAGTATATGCTCTACATAGACTGTCATCTACGGTAAATACAAGCGCATTATTGATAGCATATCACGGTATGGCAGAGTCGCTAATGAGATACGGCATAATATTTTGGGGCAATTCTACCAATAAAAACTTTGTCTTCAAAATGCAGAAGCGATGCCTGCGAGCTATGTTTAGGATTAAAATGACTGATAGTTGTAGACCGCTATTTATAAAGCACAAACTTCTGACACTTCCGTCCCTTTATATATTGGAGATAGCTATGTATGTTAAGAACAACCCCCATCTTTTTGCAAAATTGTCTGACGCTGTAAGCCGAAACAGACGAGATAATGGTAAGCTACGATTGCATCCCTCCAAAACCTCACTCATGCACAAAAGTCTCGTGTGTATGGCACCTATAATATTTAACAAAATACCTGAAGAATACAGGCAATTAAGCATTAATTTATTTAAGCAAAAATTAACTAAGTTATTACATGAAAAATGCTATTATAATGTTGACGAATTTCTAAAGGATAAATTTTAATTTTAATTATTTTTAATATATTTTTTTTTTTAATATACCTATTGTCAAAATAATAATTTAAGTTGTAGTTGTAGTATTTTCTTTGAATTTTCTGTAACATCGGCATGCCTACCTACATATCTTAAAAACTTTGCATACCGATTTCGGTAAAGCATGTTGTGACCCTGTAAAAAATTAAACAACTCGCATGAAAATATAAACACATGTTTTTTGCAAATAAATGTCTTTATCTTTATCTTATCTTTATCTTCACGTTTAGTAAGTAGGAGGAGTAGGTAATTGTTTTGTGACGCTGATGATGGTGTTTGTGGGGCGCGGGGAGGCACAATGGGCACGCGCGCATTGTGCGCGGCTGAGCCGGTGCTATAGTTAATTAGCGGCCAGGCGGCGCGCACTCTAATGAGGTGTACATTTTCAGCCACCACGTTACAACCCAAAAAACAAGTATTACTTGGTCAAATCTATTTGTTATCTCCAGCAAAACCGCGACTTGACTGTAAACACGTCGATGCATTTGACGAAAAGTTCAGGTAGGTAAGATCTATCTAACATCAATATATGCGGCCGTAACAATATTGTAGTGCGCACGGAATATAGAGGTACAACAAAACCCCACTTCCACAATGCATAAAAACTCGTAGAAATAAAACCTATTGAAAGCGAACTTCTCGGAGCAAAGCCAATATCCAGCGCAATCCGATCTGTTTTTACGGTCCCTGTGCACCGACCCGCGCCGCTGCGCGCTCTCTTTACATTTATTTTCATCCGCATCTCACATGAATACAATTAATTCATAGAAGGACACAGCGAGCGAGTATAAAGCCAGGTACAAGGTTTGTTCCTAGCAAGTTATCTCCAAGGCGCTCAACAGGCGGCGCCATATGCGCGGCGAGCTTCGAGGGCACTTCGACCTACAATCACATACGAAACGTATTTTTTTGTATGAACTGTCTGTATTTATAAAGCAATCGACAAGCTTGCAGTCGAGCGTGCAAGAAAGTATTATATATAATTTTCCCTAATAAGAATAGACGAGATGGCTTAATTGAAGTATGGGATATTGCAGTGACTCTTCGATTATTTCGCCTATATGTGTCGTGGTGCGGAGGCTCGCGGCAGGCACGCCGGAGAGGCTCCGGATGGCTGCTCCGGGAGAGGTTGAGGCTCAAATTAGATTAGCAGCTCTGAAAGCTCTGCCTTTGAGCAATAACGCTTCCGAAATCCTCGCTTTATTAAACTAATTTTCGGTTTTCGTGAAGGTTTTTACAGAATTTTGCGCACCTCTATGCTTCACGCAGTCACCTCTATTTTTGTGTTCTTTGAGATTTATCAATATTTGTCTAAAAATCACATCAATTTAGCATGATTGAACGAGGATTGAATGATGGATTAACCAGAGACAGCTCAGCGCAGGGCGCGCCCGTGGTAGAGAGGCGAAACGTAATCTCAGCAAACCTTGCGAGGACAGTTTGCATGCATAGAGCAGCTACCCGCGAGCGACGACCCCGCGCTCAGTACTGGGTACATTATTCACTAGATCTTGGAGACGCAGCCAAAATTAGAACAGCTAGCCTCCTTTATGACAACTACCTGTAATTATCTAGGCTACCTATGTATTTACTTATTGACATAGGAACATTGTATAGCCCTAATTAATTAGCCCTAAGTATTTTTTTGTACTAACATATTATGGATCTGTGTAATCTGAAAAATAAATGAATTATTATAATTATTATTATTGTTTGTAGTGTAATATAATTGGTGCTATTTTCTTACGTCAACATTCGTACCCTTGAATCAGAATGCTATGCAGTTCGCTAGCTGCCACTCGAGCGAACTACAAGAGTACCTATCTAACATTCTGCATTCACCAGCTAGTTATATGAGCGCCATGCCGGGCGAGGGCCCAAAATTCCCCCCGCGCCCCGCGTCCCCTCGTCCGCTGCTCATTCCGCTATCATCTAATATGAACAACTCACTTGACACCTTTACTTAGCCTTTACCTAAAGCCAGGAACGTTCAACTTCTTATCGTATACCTTCAAGTTTTCAGACGACACTAAATCGTTACTAGGTATTTAGTCAAGTAAGTAGTTTTATTTACAAATTAGAAGTTTTACTTGATTTATTAAATCGCGAGAGGATTTCATTGGAGTGCTCCTGAGCAGCGGGCCCCGCTGCAACGTGCCGGGGCATGATGGCTCAGCAGATTGAAGCTCTGCTCGCGGCCACGGGCGACAGCCGTCTGTCTTACAGGACGGCGCACACCGACCAACAAAGTATTAGATCGAATTACATTTCAGACTACAAAAGGTCTAAGAAGTATTTTGTAATTATTGAAAACTTTTTCAAACCAACTTAAACGCTTTGTAAGGGTTCCAAACCTCAAGAGGAAAAACTGGAACCTCTAAAGGGTCAGCCATTTGTCTGTCTGCCTGTCAAGAGCCTTATTCTTTTTTTTATTTCGCTTGCATTTGACCAAGTACTACTGTGTTCAGTAGTGGACGTTTTACGGCTGAAATGATGATGATGCATTTGACCACATCTTGCCTGATGTTAAGCATGATATGGTCTAGGATGGGACACGCTTGCCTAGAAAGCGGCTGAAGGTATCAACTTGAAATGTATACCAATCATAAAGGTATGCCCTTTATTAATCAAGTTCTATCGTAGGGAGTCAGAAGTAGTCGCAACATGTGTAAAGCTTTGTAGGTAAATGGCAAAATGGAAAACCTCACTAGGGCACTTCCAGAACTCTGGCGACTCTGAAACTTGGAATGGGAGGAGCTTTAGGATCTTTTGTGGTACAAGCTATGGAAATATTCTGAAATATGGGATTTTTATTATTTTAATCCCCTAAAACTGTATTAAAGTTTGAAGAAAATGCGTTTCAAATTCGATAGGCCTTTATTAATTTAAAAATGATTTAAAGATCGGAGTTCAAAAATATACTTATAAATCGAATTCTTATCTATTCTAAACTTAAGTCAGTGTGTTTTTTTAATAAAGTTTTCATCTGATACCGCCATCTAGCGTTAATACAAAACAATGTAGTTGAACGATTATTTCCATATGTAATCAAGTACTAATTTGAGATTAATAAGCGGTGTAGTTTTAAATAACCTACTATTTTATATGTACGTATGTCATTAACTATAATGGCCGAACGACATAACTTACTGCCAGGCATAGATATTTCATCTAATATTATATGTACTAATTTTATTATTTGCGCGAGTCACGGTCGCACTTGTTCAATTTATTTAAATAATAATAAGAACTCAACCCCGTTATATCTATAACTCTCTCCATCTACCTTGCATGCACATTGAGCAGTATGGTTACCGTGACAACCGTTACTTCTATTATCAACTCTAGAAGTCCGGCTGAAGCATCCAATCGCGAAGTCCATACAATCGCGAATCCCCCTCCTCCTCCCACAGAGCGCGCTGTAATCGCTTTACCGACGAGTTGCTGTCGACATCGACAGCAACTATATTTATGACTAAACTCGTTGGAAACGTAATCCTATCCATGTGTTCCCGCGCGCCGGAACAAACAGCGCACTATCGCATCTCGCAACTTTACACGATTCCCTCTGGGCTACTTATTTTAATCACGACCAGTCCTGTTTCGAGATCATTTGTTGGTGGAACGGTATATTTAAATACAATAATGGCTCAACCGATCGTTATTTTTCCTCGAATAAAAGCATAAAAATAAGAAAACGGGTTTATCCTTAAGGAAGGGAATTTCCGATTAATATCAGTTCAAATCAGATTCACTGCCGAGCCTCCCACGACACTAAAGCCCACCTCAAACATCGAAGAATTTCCTAAAAAGCTTGTCCCTTTCAAATTAAATGTTTCTTTCAGTCAGAACTTTCAGCGAAGTTGCCGAAATGAAGTTAAGAAATTTGCGAGGGCTCAGAAGTCCCGGGACTCGATTGTGAGGTGGCTCCGGCCTGTAATTGAATCCTTTCGGCCCTCTGCGCGAGTGCGCCGCCAGGGCCGGCGCGAGGGCACCCCCCGTGCCCTGGAGAGGATTGGCTGTGTCTGCGATTTGGACGCAGGGAATTCCACTAGAGGCCATAAAGTAGGAAAAGTTCATCATTTTCAAAGTTCAACTTTTTATCCGGGTACAACGCATGCGAAGTGGCGGGCACAAGCTAGTTTTTAATAATCGGAATAAACATAGGTGACGGCTGCCAAATTTCAGAGTTGCCACTAGCGCGGAAACAAAATGTTTCTAAATTTAAAAAGTGCACTTGATACATTTTTGGACAAATTTGATAAAAGAAATCATAAAATTATGTTTATGCTTCTGGAATCTATGGTTTGATACTTGAATAATGTAATATGTTTACGAGTAAGTCTGGTTTTACTCTGTTTAACACAAGTAATCAATGTTGATATAAGCGAGTATATAATATAAGTTTGTTAAATACATATTTTCATTGCATTTATTAAGTTAAACACACACTATAAAGTACTTCTGTAAAGTTACAACTAGGTAACTAGTTGTTCAAATCGACCACGTGATAATTGTTTACTTGCTACTATAAAAAGGCCGTCGTTTGAGCGACGCGGGTCACTTTCCTCCGTCGACCGAGACACGTTCTCGGCGGCTTGCCCGTTCACGAGCTCACCGCCGCTAACGCGGAGGTGACGTCAACCCGTCCTACACTAGCTGCCAGGCACACATTCAATAACCGGTCTCGTCGGCGAGGCCGAAGAATGCACTCTTCCGTCATAAGGTGCAGTTTTGCACCTGGACGTTAACCATCATTAAATATAAAAATCTGGCAACAGTCCAAGCCGTAGTTCGAACCTAAGTGGTGCCCTTGAGCTTGTTGCCCCAACCTAACTTTTTCGGCTGGGCGCCTTCTGCGCTCGCCATAGTCCGGTAACGTTGTCATGGCCATCAGCGGTCAACAACATAGATATTGTCATTTCGAAAAAAAAAGACTCGGGTCTCTTTGGTTTCAACTGTCGGACAGAACGGAGTTCTGCAAATATCACGGAGTCAAAGCTAAGTCAAATTACTGAATGATTTACGGTAGGTATATATTAAACATGTAAAATAATGTAATTACTTATTAAAAGTTTTGGTTTAGAGACATTCAGTTAGTAGTGTGGTAACGTAACTAAATAACGTAGTATGATGATGATGATGGATGATGATTGTAACGACGAAGAAAATACAACGTTTAAATAAGTGTTGTTTTATGCAAAAGTTAGTTATATTCCAGGCCACAGTATATACAGGGTGTAAAAGGACAACTACCGAAAACTTCGGGAGGTCAATGTACTCGTCAATAAGAACAACTTTTACTAAGGACTTTTTGTTGTAAAAAAATGTAAAGAAATAGCTGTTCCATATATTTTAGGTCAATGTACTCGTCAATAAGAACAACTTTTACTAAGGACTTTTTGTTGTAAAAAAATGTAAAGAAATAGCTGTTCCATATATTTTAGTACTTAAAGTAGGTATTGTACTTTTGTATGGAACAGCTGTTTCTTCACATTTTTTTACAACGAAAGTTCCTTATTATAAGTTGTTCATATTGATGAGTACATTGACCCCCAGAAGCTTTCGGTAGTCGTCCTTTTACACCCCGTATAAGTACGTTACCGTGAGGTGCCGGCAGTTTGCCGTGGGGTGCCGGCAGTAGAATGTTGCCCCTCCTCTCATGCCCGTGGATGCAGTAAGAGCCTACTAAGGGATACCTCTGGAAGATGGGCAGCAGCGTCTTTCCGTGTATCAACATCCCGTACTGCGCTCGCCAACCCGTCTGCCAAGCGTGGCGAGTATGGCCACTACTCCTCATGGAGATCCATGAGGGAGGTCTGTGTTCAGTAGTGGACGTTTTACGGCTGAAATGATGAAGTACCTTTATATTTATTTCTAGAATCATACAAAAAGAAAAATGTGTTACACCCTTACTGAGACACCCTTTATATTTAAGAAATAGACAGCTGTTTGTTTTGTGCGCGGAGTCGCGGGTGACCCTTTAAAGGACAATGACCCCTAAGTACAACTAATGACAGTTAATTGAAACAAATGACAGCTCCGCTAATGTGATGGGAACCGCGCGCCGGCCGCAGCCTGCAGGCGTATCACATTTTAAGTACCTATTCTGTTATTACAGTTGCAATCGAGCTAGATAACACCGCAAATTAATATTTACCTTACTACTTACATGCTTCTTATAAAATTAAATGAGTTCAGTATCGACTGTAATATTGTTATTTATTGATTAATATAAACCTAACGTTATCATTTTTAATTCCTTAAGTGTAAAGTTATTTATGTTGGTCTTGTATACGTACTGTGTCTTGTCTGTGCTGTTTCGTTGCCAAATAAATGTCTATCTATCTAAAAAAAAAACTAGCAAAATATTCCATATTCAGCGCAATAAATTATCCTCACCTCCCGTACAAACAAGACAAATGTAACGAGATAAAGTATTCTGGTTGCCCGTGACAATATTGTAGCAAAAAACAAATCATCTGGTAGTTAATTGGAGCGTGTAGTTGCAGCGGGACGAAGGGGCCCGGCTCCGGACCGGCTCCGGACTGACACGGAATCATTAATTAATGGCCGGGCCGGGACGGGCGCTCTGCGCAGCCAACATCACAAACACACAATTAAGTAATTGTCTCGCCTCTGTTCGCTCACCAGCTTGCTCATTTGGGGACAATTAACATGTTGACAAATTTGGGGGATTTTACAGAGTGTTAAGCAAATCTTTGTAATTAAACGAGCACGACACTTTGCAATATAGCGTCGTGTGGTGTGACACGCTATATTGCAAAATGATTAATGACCAGACACTGATTAATTAAGCAGCCCGATGAAGCAGATGCTATAGTGGTCGAAATTACGATTCGCATACCTGTAGATAATTATGGAACGGGGCTTTAAATAAAAGATTTTAAGAGAAATTTGTTAGTTCTACAACCAATAACAAAAAATACATTGTATATGTTTACGTAATTCTAAACAAATATAAACTAAAGAACTAGTGAACCACGGCATCGGGGGAATCAAAGTGGTTTGCATCGCTCCAGCCGCTCCTCCGCCGGACGCCGCGCGCCACACAAACACAGCAGCCGTAAATCAGTCTCTGCTTCCAGCGGCCCGACTCCGGCCGGTCACACGCGCTGAAGGTCGCCGAGCAACATCTGGACTCGCGGCGGCACGGCAGCACCCGCCATCTTAAAACGTTAATGTACGCACGCGGAAACCTAGGAGGGATCACTTTATAACTGCGCTTAGTATGTAATTACTTTGTTAAGGTATATTATATAATAATGATATCGCATAGGAGTTAGAAACTATTATTTATCTCGTTAAAATTGCCAATTTATTAACTGCACAAACCTAAGATAATACCATCATAGCCTGTTATAATGACGTCGCGTGTACCTACATATCGCGATAATATCATTGCATATCGCAAAAAAATACGTAAAAGGCTAGATTACCTACTTACTAATATAGAGCACAGATACATTCCTGAATAAATAATTAAATGTAAAGTTTTTTTTTATTAGGTACAGGCGAATTAAAAAAACTGGATTCAAGATAACACATAATATATGTAGGAGTGATGAAGCAGAGTAGTCTTATTACCTGCTCCAAGATACGATTTACCTTCGTAAAATCACATTCCTTCAGATTTGTTTCTTTGGCAGATGTATAAATGGATGGATTTCGAGGTATGTATGATGCTCGGAAGAACAATGTCTTGTTCTCAGTAAATCAATCACGCTTCTGTTTATATTAAACATAAGAGCTTTGTTTTCGTGTTGTGAAAAGATGAAGACGGAATGTGTTTCGCGAAATGGTTTATGAAGCAATATACTCTGAATTATTATCTGCTGCCTTCCAGCGCTCCCGAACATCTAACGAAGCAAATAGTTTGCATTTATTTTTATATATTTTATTTAGATATTTCAATAGACAGGTACTTTCACATTCAATATTTGAAGAATGGAATGTAGCTGATACGATATTAAATGTGAATGTTGATTGATTATGCGTCTAATTCTTTTAATTAAACATGTAACATACAAAGAGAAAATAATTTGTTTGAAGCGTGTCCAACCCAATAATTTTCTAGGTATAGACATGACGATATGTATGAATTCCCGGAACCATCGGTAACGTATCGGAAAATGGAGAATAGCACCATAAAAGATTTGAATTGAAAATGAGCGATGCGAATGTTCCGCCGCCCGACGGCGCAGCGCGGGCGGCGGCAGCGGTGCGTGGCCGCGTCTCATATATGACCACTTCCACGTTTAATTTTCTGCCACGACCTTTATTCCTTTGAAAGCTCCATTTATTGTTGAAGCTGCAAAATAAATGTTGTAGCGGGTCAGCGGTGCCGCTCGGATATTCTGCGCCGGGTCTCGTAGACGAGCTCCGCATTATTATTTGTCCGTGACAGCCCTGTGGCGAGGGCATGTACGTGCTGTGCACGCGGGCGCGCTTCTTAATATCTTTCACAGAAATATACTTCACTTTTTATAATTCTTCTGCAATCTGGTACTGAAACTAAAATAGTTATTCCATCACAAAGATGCGCGAGCGTGTGCGTCGTGTAAATAGAATTCCACGTTTTACGATTGTTTTCTTTCGCTGGAAACATTTTATTATTAAACTAACTGACGAAATAATGTCATTGAAAAAAATACGAATACAATTTGTAGAAAGTTTTCTTCACAGAGCTGTAATTTCTTCTTTATTTAAGTCTCAAGTTTTGAGCTGAGCTTTGAGCTTCGTAAAAACAAAAGAAGAAAGTTCAAAACCTCTTCAGAAATGGAATCAGGTACCATAGATGATGAAAGGCTTACCGACTCGGAACTTCTCTGATCAGTTTTGCTCAGAGATCATTTGTCGCCTGATTATACATGTACATATTTGTTTAGTAAAGGGAACACTACCGAACAACAGATGACAAATTCTTTTACATGTAAAAATCTTACGTCAACTATTACGCTCTCCCAATTATCTACTGTGTCGCAGCTTGCACAAAAACACAATTTAACTGGAATTGTAACAACAAGGGCTTAGCGCGGGTTCTAATTAGCGATAATTGCGAAGGTCAGGCGGAGGGCTGCATGCAAAAGAGATAGAAGCTCTCAGTGGTCTCGCTTTATTGGACGCGTTGTAAAATAAATTCATTAGCATTTAGATGAATGGATCTCGCGCGCTTCGGTTGAGTATTCCGACCCTATTCCGATTCTTTTTTAATGTCTCCAAATTTTACCACTCAAAGAAGGTGACTAGGGAATTAGGTAAAAGTCGCTCTGAAAACAAATGAAAGAATTTAGGTCATTGGACAGCATTGGAATTGAAAAAAGTGATTATTGTTATAGATTTGTTCGATGGAGCCTCCTCGTTTCAGCACGCAACTTTCAAGAATAATTTAAGAAAATTTTTGCTGAAGGGGTGTTTTTACACAATTGACGAGTTTATCACACGAAAGTAATTATTATGCCAGAATGATGATTTGGATTACCTAAACAATAATTGCATGCTATTTATTAAAGAACATTATTATATTCTTTGTTTTTTGTATCATTATAAGTCAGTGTATAAATATTAAATCTAATTAATTGTAACTATATTCATACACAATGTAATTGTTTTTGAATAAATAAACTGAAACTGAAACGCCCTTCCACGTCCACCCACGTCCGTCGAGCCAGCGCGGCGGCCGACAGGGCATGCGGTAAAACCTGAAAGATTTATATCAAAACGATTTTGTGATATCGATCAAATATTTATGAATTAGTTAAGTATTATATTTGTTTCCACAAATTTTGTAAGCGCTGTCGTTTCACCGGTTTTCTCAGCCACGGAACAAACACAAGTCGGCGAAGCGCGAGTCACGCAAACATTTAGCGCCTCCACTCCGCCCTTACACCCTCCACAGATCTCTACATTCATGTACCCTTTTAGCTAATTATAGCTGATTTTATCTCAGAAAGGACGGATGGCCAAACTTATGCCGACAGTTTAATATCAGAAGTCATCTTGTTGTCAAACAAAGTTAGGAAACGGACGGTAGGGACATCTGCACAGAAGTTGTGGACATGGGGGTTCTGTCATTGCGGCTCTAACGGCCTCCCATTGCATCTCGAAGGGTAATATGAAGTGAACAGATTCAATTATGTGCTTTATTCTATTTATTTGTGTTGTTTTATTTTGTAATTTGTGACGCGTCAATAAGGTCCATGCGGCCGCACTGAATAAAGTATTTTTTGATTCTTGATTCTTTGATTACGAATTTAATTAAAAAATTCAGAATACCCACGGCGCAGAGAGGGTGGGGGAGAGGGCACTTCTATAATTCAGGAGCTTGCACCCGGCTCACATACACGAGGGTATCTCGTCGCTCTACGTGCTCGTATGAAATGGAGCGATTCCAGGTAAGAGAAAAAATAAAATCTAATTACAAGTTTAGAAACACTCGTAACATCGGTTCTTGAGCCTCTTCTATCCTAAGAAAGAATAGGGCGTAGCGTTGTGGATTACAACTCTGAAATAGCATTTTATTGAAAACGTGCGGTCTCTACATTCAGTCTGTTATTGCATAATTTGACCCATCTTGCCTCGCGTAAAATTTAAAGGAATAGCTGAGATAAAAGCCCGCGCCTGCCGCCTCCTTAGCACTATTTGTTCGGTACAATCCGCAGGAGCATCGCAATGTATATCCTATTACGTAGTAGAAGACCTAACCGACCACAGAGTATCGCGTGTATAATGGCCAGTACACAGGCGCCTTTTATGCCTATGTTGGTGTTGGCTTGGTCGTCGTTCAGCCTTGCATGAATATATTTACGTCTCTAAATACATAACTCTCCTCATTTATATAATGTATTATTCTATTGTATGTATGCTATTACAGTTTATATGATATTTATTTACGCTGTGCATGGACAGATGAGGCGGTCACACAGTCCTGCCTGAAAATCAGCGCCGCAACCTTATAGCTTGCTATGTGATTTCGGTAATACTGAGGCAGAGTCCATTTTTTGACCCCACGCAACACGTTGTTATGTTAAAACTTTCAGACCTATATTGCACCGAGTTTGTTTCTTTTTAATGTTTTTGTATAGATACAAACTATTTTGTGTTTGTGTGTGCATAAAAAATATTTCTTATTTCTTCTTCTTTTTCTAGTAGTTGTGAGCCTTGTAGAACGGCCGCTCCCGCCCCCGCCCCCGCCCCCGCCCCGCCGCCGTCGCCAGTTCAGCTGAACCACTTCAACTGTAGCTCGTTTGCTTACTAACTGCTTGCTTGAACTTTCTAACATCACAACTTGCAAATAGCACTTCGCTGAGAATTTACTCGGAATTAACTTATAAGTAGGTAATTACAAGTTTTCTCATTTTGTTTTTAGGGTTCCGTCCGTCGTACAACAAAGAACCCTTACCTCTATAATTTTGCTTTGTCTGTCTGCTTACGGAGAAACTATTTACACTAGACGCCTGTAGAATATAATGACGCCGAGATAAAAAAATTCAATACTTATTAATTTGGGGATACACGGAAGATGGGGATGATTTTATCGTCAATCTGTCTTGGGTGCCCATCGATTCGCATATTTTTTGTGTTCCTAATTTAATTTTTCTTATTTTGGCTGGTATCGGAGGCCTCCTGAAGCTCCGCAATATTTTCCACGTTATCGAGCTCCTTCTTCATTGTGTCAACATCTGTAGCAGTACCACGCCATTAATATCGGGTTTGGCTTTTAGATGCGCTACGTCGCTCTTTAATATTGTCATTTCCTTTAAAACAGATACGATGTCAATGTAATCGAAGGATACGCTTGGTAGTTTGTTTAAATTTTGTGCCACAAAAATAGGCAACCCGTCAGGTTGAAATTCTTTGATAATTTTTATAATCTCTTGGACGCTTTTCTGTTCTTCGCATTACTTTCTTCGCAAGAAATTTTTCGTCGGCGCCATCAGCTGATAGGCAAGAGATCTTGCAGTTGCAATTTTTTCTATATGCACTTAGACATATCTGGATAATTCCCGGCTCTGGAGTCGTGTCAACCTTATTACTAACGAAGGCCGACATCTCGTTGAGAACTACTTTGCACTCAGAACATCGCGAATTAGTCATTGTCGGGTTATTCGGATTAGGTCGTACCGCAGACTGCACCCGCGGAAGGAGATCGCATCAACGTCATGTCGGCGTGTGCGTCACGGTCGACGACGACGGACAGACTTCTATTTAAAATTAATTAATTTTATAAAAAAAAGTCCTGGAAAGTCTTGACGAAAGAGAATGGAAGATGAAGAATTGACAGCAGCGCCGTAACAGGACACGTAAAGGCTGTCCGGAGCTCGATTAAATATTCGGCGACGGCCGCCCGCGCCCACTCGCTATGGGTAATTACTAATTACAGAGCTGTCAGGTAAATTGACTCCGCTGCAATTATTCGCTTGAACAAGGAAAAATACCGGCTTGGTATTTACAGAGAGAATACGATCGTTGTTTCCTGGAAAAATTGTGTGTCCACATTCGTAGGACGCGGATGAAACATCGCCTGCTCTCAACTTTACACCGGCTCTGCTCGGCAAGAACTCTTCGTCTCAGCGAGACGTGATCCATGAGGCCACTGAAGTTTCACGAGCAGCCGACAGATCCCGCGGAAGCTGCAGATACTTGTTGGCATGTTCGGTGCGTCATCTGTCGCGGAACTGAGTTCTCAAGGAACGACAAAAGTTTTTCATGCTTATCCGTCTTATTGAGCTAGAATTGTATAATATGCTTTATTTTATTTTTCACTTTATTTATTTATTATCTAATGTAAACAACAGAGTGCTCTCACTCTGTTGTTTACACTACATTTGACTTACATGAAATTAAATTAATAGGAAAAAATATTTTGTCAGTCAATCTAAAATGCATAAGTTCGGTATTAATTCGCTTTCTCGATATGCTGCAGCCTAGTGCTTATGAATAATGCACACCACAATCTAGATTTTCCGTTTTCAATGGGTTTCCAATAACGCTAACAAGGCATATCTGCCCCGTAAGCTAGGTAATCATTTGTGTAGTTTGGTTTGTAATGATAGTTTCAGTTGCTACAAAAACTTTGTACAATCCATTAGTTACCATAACGTGTAAGATCATAAGAGAGTGTCAAAGGCGCCCCCGGCCCGTCATAACGTGGCACGTGTCGCGAAACGACGCAGGCGCCGGGCGCGCGCGGTGAGCGGGGCGCGGCGCTCGACTCTCCTATCTAAGGTATCCGAAAGGTCGGAAAATACTCGTCTCGAAACAATTACAAGGTTCTATACAAACATAAACTTCACTCTTTCATCCAATATATACATTTCATACATTTTTTAATAAAGAACGTGGATGATGTATTCATACAGAACTATAGAGTTCACAATTTCTTAATGTTTAAAAAAAAAACTTTATATCTTTAAAATAAAATCAAAATTGTTGCAGATAATACTTAAACCAATGTATGTATATATATTAGAGTATTTTCCTCGATTTATCATAGATCCCATCATCAGAACTAGGTGTGCAAGCAAACATAATTTGTTGTTAATTTGTGAATGAATTTTATGGTGACATTTATTTTTATTATTTTAATCAACATTTTTTTATTTTTATATGTAATCATTTGTTTGTAACAAGACTTTGAATCATGGCAGAGTACATTGATACTTTTTTATAAAATATGTAACACCTTGTTATACCTGTACTATAGCAATATACTTTTACTTTACTTTTACTTTAAGGGCATCTAACTAACTAAGCCTTGACTCCAGTCACTATTACTATTATTTAATTCGTCATGGAACCCATCATCAAAAGTCCATCATCGAGTTTCAACTGAAGGTGTATCTATTCAAACTCAATAAAAAAATCCAAATCGGTTCATAAAGGGAGTTCTGAGGTAACAAAGAAAAAATAAAAGTACTTGAGAACGTCCTGCTTTTTTGACAACGGTGAAATATCGCTTCTGCTCATCACAGCGCTCGGAGGCTCGCGGGCGCCTCAAGGGTTTCAGATTGCCCATTATCGCGGCGTGGGGCGCCCTGTAGCCAAGAGTATGCTCTTTTTGTCTCCGTGTCAGGGATGTCCGTTACGTCGGTTGTTCCCGAAGCGTCCGTAATAGCCGCGGCGCCTGTTGCCGCCCGCCGCCCCGCGCCATATACATTGAATTATATAGGTATAATCATTTTTGCTGATTGCTTCTAGTGAACCAAATGAGAGCACCGTCCAACACAATCAAGCCTACTCAAAAGTTTAAGAAATGGTGTATATTTTGTATAAATAAAATAAAAATGAAGGACTTTCCAACAAACTTTGACACTCCCGTTTCAACCGGCTGTGTTGCGAATTTTCGAAAATCATTAGCACCTGTGCCTAATTTCACCATTTGGGTTTCAGATATCATGGTGAGTTTGTCAGTAGACTTTTCCATTTGATTTTTGGTAAAAATATATTCAATATTATTCTACTCACAACCAACGTCAAAAAATACAAAAGTCGCGTCGCAGCAGCTGACTCGATGATTGACCGAAGTAAAATCGTTTTGTAACCGTCATTAAAAATGGCTAGTACAAAACGGACGGACACTCTTCCCCCCGTGGCCCTGGACCATGTCTACGTCACCGCCTTGATGCAGAATGTCTCTCAGCATTCGTGCCACGTTGGAGGATTGGGAGCATTTCTGAATTAAGGACAGAGCTCGCGACATGCGCTATAATAATGTTGTATCGTTGATTTCACAAAACGTATGTGTGCGGCGCGGTTTGAATTGCCAAACATTACCGATCATCATTTAGTCAAAAAATGCAAACCTGACAAATACCGATGCAAATACAGGTAAACTAACGCCCGGCACCGAATACCTCGGCCCCCGTGGCGACACCGATACCTGTGTAAGCTGCGCCTTTTTCTGTTCCACGTTCCATCAAACCGACGATGAGTTACGCACAAGTGTCGACTCGGCCACAATCATGACAGTCTCACTACTCACGTAGCACTGAGATACATATGGTGGCTGCAACGAAAAAAGCCGAAGTTGATGGCTTCACGTTTGTCGAAAAAAGACTCCCTCTCCTATCGAGTTTGGACCCTAACACCTCAAACCATGAGGTCCATACGTGGTAGAGAGTCCGTTTCTGGATGAAGAATCCGCCGCCGTTCCAGATACATCTGCTGCATCTCGAGTCGACGAGAACCATGGACGCCACTTTTAAGTCGTATGTACTACGAGTACCTGCGAAGTACATGGACGTGTTCCTCACTCCCGATTTCTGGCCTGCAGGAGTCGTATAGAAAAAAAATTACTAAAATTAGTTTGTGAAATTTTGTTTGTAGAATAGTAGTTATTAGTATATAAATTCCGAATTTAATTCATTTATTTCCATAGTTTTCAATTCCAAAACATATACACTTTACAAAATGTATGTTTATTATAAAGTGTATGTATGTTAGTCAGTAAGGTATATGTTTAGGGCCTTTATAAGGTATTTTTGTATGTACGTGCGGTTTGATAAACCTTACCTTTTACCCAAACTGTGAGTTTAATAGCACGGGAGGTAAATTCTTGATATTTGCGTTAATATGTCATTATGTGGTAGGGTTTGAATATACATATAAATGATTTGATTTGATTTGACAATGGCGTTGGGTAGCCTTACAGGCCCTGTCGGGCATATCAATAAATATAGAAGAGAAAAAGACGTCATTATTAAGGTACACACCAGGGTAATAAATGACTACAAAACCAACAAAAGGAAAATATTTTTGTAATTTTAACTTGTGTCATTTAAAAGTTAGATATCGATAGATCAGGTACCTACGTCACAATTAACCTTAAAACTATTATTATAATAATTACTACCTTTCATTCATTCATTAATTTCAGCCGTAAAACGTCCACTACTGAACACAGGCCTCCCTCATGGATCTCCATAAGGGGCAGTTGCCATACTCACCACGCTTGGCAGGCGGGTTGGCGAGCGCAGTATGGGATGTTGATACACGAAATGACGCTGCTGCCCATCTTCCGGAGGTAGCTCTTAGTAGGCTCTTACTGCATCCACGGGCAAGAGGGGCAACATTCTACTGACGGCACCTCACGGCAAACACTACCTTACCTTATATTACTTATACCTTATATTATAATATATTATAATTAAAATGATTTTGAAGATTTTCACTAAAGTATTCATCGATCGTGTAAAGCAATATAATTAGGATGATTTAAGTTTTTTTATAAATCAAAAAATCCATTCTTAAAAATAAACCTATAGTCTTCTCAAAACAAAACGTTCTAACGACAAAGGAAAAGGAGGCCTCCCCTTAAGGAGTCATAGGCCCTAACCTGTATATAATTATGTCCATCGGTAAGACGCCGGCTGTTAGCTCAACAACTCAATTAAATTCGAAATGTTTCGAATTGAATTAAAAGTTAGATGGACCGAAATCACAGTTCTCTAGAATCGATTCGTCGAATTCCCCCGTGCCGGCCGAGCCCGTCGCTCCATGCCGCTGCCGCCGGGCTGTGCCACATTTCATCTCAGCTGAGAGCAGTGGAGTAGGTGGGACGAGCGTGGGTGTCGATTGTCACTGGCGGAGACATTTGGAATTTCAATTATAACCATTCAGGAAAAGTTGGACATATGTTTAATGAAATTGTTGCTGTGGCACCGAAATGAAAAAAGCATCGAGCAAAATACTGCACTACGAAGTTTGAGTAAAAACTAGCTAATTGGTCACTTTGCCCAACGCCTCTTAATCGAACGAGTGAGCGAAGTGAACGAAGTTCTTAGTGGTAACCAGGCGTTTCGGCTGAATGTTCGTATGTATGTATGTCTGCAATTTTGTCCAAGGATAACTCTTGAAAGGATTATCGGATTTTTATGTGTTCAGGAGATAAGGTCTTTTCTTCTATGCTGTCTATCTGAGCGAAATTAAAAACGACCGTCCGTATTTGTGATTTATTTTCAACTGTTTTAAGAGAATGTAGATACAATTGATTAGAGTGAACTTAGGTGTAAGTAGCTTGCATTCCGAATGAACTGAATGGGCTGAACATGCCGCCCACCAAAGGACAACGTCCTTTATAAACAAAAACTTAAATAAACTAAAACATTGAGTAGGTAGGTAGGTAATGAACATAAGTAAAGGCAAGAGAAACCTAGTAAGGTTTCTTTACTATTAATCTTTACTATTACTTAAGTTGAAGTAACTTATGGTTAACAAGACAGCAAATTCCAGGTCTCTGCCAGGACAATAAATTCTAACTTATGATAGTTGCAGTGTTTATTCGTGTTGGCTATACTATTATACTAGATAGATATACATTCATAAAAGTATTAAAAGGAAACAATGCAAAATAAATAAATATAACTTTTTGGAACGATAAACAACTAATTCCCTGCTAATAACATACCTACCTAACCCACATAGGTATAAACTTAACTTACTAGAAAAACATAAAATCATTTGTAAAGAAGGAACTTTACGAATGTGAAATTAACCTATTATTAACCGGCTTGTGTTAGGTTAATATAACATGCCTTGGTTTAATTGTCTTTATTGATAGGAAGTTGACATAAACGGTTATTAGTGCGTTTAATTATTTTCCCGCGACATTTTAAACTATAGACCCGTGTGTTACCGTCAGGACCGACATGTTTTTCTGTTATACGACCCATGGACCATTTACCAGGAGGCAAACCGTCTTCCTTTACAATGACTATGTCACCAGGATCAAGCTCCTTTTGCTGTTTCATCCACTTGGGTCTTTCCTGTAACCTTGTCAAGAATTCTGTTTGCCAACGATGCCAAAAATCTCTTACCAACTTCTGAGTATATTGCCAGCGTGAGAGCTTGTTTACGTTAACGTCTCGTAGATCAGGGCTTGGTATCACTACAGGGGGTTCACCTATTAAAAAATGACCAGGTGTTAAAGGTTCTGAAAAATCTGGGTCAGACGCATCAATTGGAACGAGGGGGCGCGAATTTAAACATGCTTCAATTTGACATAGTGTTGTAGCCATTTCCTCAAAAGTAAGGTTTTTATTAAGGATTCTTTTCAGGTGATATTTTGTGGAGCGTACTCCTGCTTCCCACAATCCACCAAAGTTTGGACTGTAAGCTGGAATATTGTGCCACTGGGTCCCATCAGATGACAAAATATTAGCTAATTCACCTGGTAGTTCTAAGCAAGCCTCTTTAAAAGCTTCTTTTAGTTCTTTATTGGCACCAATAAAATTACGGCCTTGGTCACTCCACATGTGAGTGCACCTGCCTCTTCTGGCAACAAATCTTTGGAATGCGCCAATAAATGCTTCGGACGTGAGATCTCCCACTAACTCTAAATGTATGGCTTTGGTGGCCATACAAACAAAGATGGAAATGTAGGCTAGGTGTGACCTTGAACCTCTGCCCTTTGATGCTAAAATCTGCAAAGGGCCGGCAAAGTCAACAGAGCTGTGTAGAAAAGGTCGTGCCTGTGTCACACGAACCTTTGGTAAATCACCCATAATTTGTGTTCGTATAGTTGCACGTTGACGAGCACATATCAAACATTTGTGAATACATGCCTTCACTGCGTTTTTGGCGTGGATGATCCAATATTTTGATCTAAGGTAACAAAGCATTAGTTGAATTCCACCGTGTAGTGTTTTCTTGTGGGCGTCTGCTATAATCAGATTTGTAAGGTGTGTATGAGTTCCAAGAATGATGGGGTGTTTTATTTCCATTTTTAAATCTGAGTTTCTCAATCTGCCGCCCACCCTGAGAATATTACTATCTTCTTGTATGTACGGGTTAAGATTCAAAACTTTACTGTTCTTCCTAACACTTCTTTTCTGTTCTAACCGTTCTATTTCAGGTCCGAATTCTCTAAGTTGCGCTATCCTTATACATATTATTAATGCATTTTCATATTCTTCTGTTGAGATTATACTTGCTATGTTTTCTGGATGTTTCTTGCTATTTATAAATCGAATGCTGTATATTATTGTTCTTAAGAGTTCTTGTAGTGTCTCAAATTTTTCGAATTTAATTAACACCTCTTCTTCATTACTCTTCATGTTTACTTGTATTGTTTTCTTCCTATCCAAGTCTGTTATTGCGATGTTTGGTCTCGTTAGTTTGATATCGTTTGATTTTAGCCATTCTGGCCCTTCCCACCATAGTTTATTTTCCATTAGCAGTTGCATTCCACTTCCCCTTGACCCAATATCTGCAGGATTATCTTTAGATATAACATGGAACCAGTTTGTATTTTGTACGTTGTCTAGTATCTCTATTACTCTATTGCTTACAAAAGGTTTCCATCGATGTGGGTCTCCAAATAGCCACGATAATACTACAGATGAGTCTGTAAATGCATAAACTTTGTTTTTGGATACTTTCATCGCTTCACAAACTTGGGTCATTAGTTTTGCTAGCAAAAGCGCTCCACAAAGCTCTAGTCTTGGTAGTGTGACCGATTTTACAGGTGCTACGCGAGTCTTTGATGCAATGATCGAAGTTTTGATGCAACCGTCTTTTGTGTCAACTCTAGCATACACGACTGCACAGTATGCCTTTTCAGAGGCGTCACTGAAACCGTGCAGGGTAGTTTTTTCTCCGTCTTCGTTGTTTGTTTTTATCCATCTATCAATGTAAATATCGTCTAGATTTTCAAATTCGTTTCGTAGTTTCATCCAATCATTAGCTATCGTTTCACTGACAGTATCATCCCATTCCAACTTCTCTAACCATAGTCTTTGAATCAACATCTTGGCTGGAACAATAGCAGGACTGATCCATCCGAGGGGATCAAAGAAACGTTGTATATCAGCCAATATATTTCTTTTAGTGATTAATTTCGGCTTAGGTGGTATGGCTATTCTATAATGTAGTGTGTCGGTCTTCATATTCCACGATAAACCAAGTGTTTTAATCATGTTCTCGCTCGTAATGTCTTGGGTCGTGTGTTTGATTCTCAGTATTGGTTCTATTTCAGCAAGAAATTCAGGACTGTTGGATGTCCACTTTTGAAGAATAAATCCACCCTTTTCAAGGACCTCACTTACCTGTTTACTTAATTCGATCGCTTCCTTCGCTGTCCAACTACCGCTCATGCAATCGTCCACAAAGAATTGTTCTTTGATGACTTGAGCTGCCTCTGGAAATTCCCTTCCTTCATCGTCTGCAATCTGCATAAGTGTTCTTACAGAAAGATGTGGTGCAGATGCTGTACCGAACGTTACTCGTAACAGTCTGTATTCTTTAATTTCTCCTGTTGAGTTTTTTCTCCATAAAATTCTTTGTAAATTTGTGTCTTCCTTTCTTACCAATATTTGTCTGTACATCATTTTAACGTCTGCAGTAAAGCATACCGGCATCATTCGCCATCTCATTATCAGATTTCGTAAATCAGTTTGCAGTTGTGGACCAACCAAGAGTTCATTGTTCAATGACTTACCATTAAAGCCTTTACACGAACCATCGAATACAACTCTTACCTTTGTAGTTTCCTTGTCTTCTCTCACAACTGCGTGGTGAGGAAGATATACAGCAGGATGAAGTCTTTCTTCTTCTGGTACTTCTTCCATATGATTTAGCTGTAAATATTCATCTATTACCTTGTAATATTCTTCTTTAAGTTTTACATTACTTTCTAACCTTCTCTCTAGCTGATAAAACCTCTTTAGTGCAATATCTCTTGTTTCTCCAATTTCTTCAACTGGCTGTGCACTTCTGAGTGGTAGTTTAACTACATAGCGACCATCAGTAGTTCTGGAATGAGTAGTTGCGTATATTTCCTCGCACAGCCTTTCTTCAGCAGTTAAACTTCTCGTACTCGTTTCGTCTAGATGCCACATGCTCTTTAACATGGTGTGTACGTCTAAGTTTTCTAGGTGATGGTGAACAATAATCCTGTCATCGTGTGTGTTATCACTTACCTCGCCAAATAGAATCCACCCCAGGCTTGTTTCTTGTGCACATGGAGTGCCTGCGGGACCCTTAATAACGCTTCCCTTCACAATGTCAGCGTAAACCTTCACTCCAAGTAACATATCAATCTTGCCTTGAATATTATATTTAGGGTCGGCCAATGGCAGACCGTTTAAATGTGACCATGATATAGGCGCGATTGATTTGCTAGGTAACTGTTTAGTCAAGTGTGTCGAAACAATATAAACGTCAACATTGAGGTTGAAAGAGGCCTCGAATCTAGATAAAACCTCAAGTTGCGTTGCATGACTAACCTGTGTCTCTGTAGAACCTATACCTGTTATCCTAGCATGTGATGGAGTTCTGATGAGTTTTAATCTTTGAGCTGCCCTCTCGCTCACGAATGATGCCTCTGAACCTAAGTCGATAAGTGCCCTGAGTAACGTCGTCTGCCCTGACCTACCTCTGACGGGAACTACAGCCGTGGCTAAAAGTGTACCTTTATCGTTGCTCGTGAAATATGATACAAAGTGTGTCGCTATATCCGTGATGTCCTGATCCTGTTCCTCGTCGTTGCTCTGGTCCCCATGGTTGCTCTCGTTCTCGTCCACGTTCAGGTGCAGGGATGTCGTTGCCGTTTCCTTGTTGTCGTCTCCATCCCTCTTCGGAGCCGAGTGCAAGAGGGAGTGATGCCGTTTTCCACATACTCTGCATGAGCTTTTCTGTCTGCAATACATCATTAAATGTCCAGGTGTCAAGCAGTTGTAGCATAGTCTCTTTTCCTTCACATATTCACTTCTCTTGTCTGGGTTCAGTTTCCCAAATTCCTTGCAGTGACATAGCAGATGATTCTCGTTGCAGAGAATGCATTGTGCAGTTGTGTTTGCGTGAAAAGCCTTCACTTTATCTCTGTTTGTGGCTGGTGATGATGTTGATGATGTTAGTTCTAATGTACAAATGCGTCTATCCAAGAAGGTGGTGAAGTTGTCAAAAGTAGGAAGTCCATCGCAGTATTCGTGACTTACGTGCGATTCCCATGCTCGATGTGACTCACTGTCCAATTTTTGTATCAACAAAAATATGATTATTGGATCCCAGCTTGCAGTAGCAATGTTCAAACTGTTAAGGCTGTTCAAACATTCTTTGGTATTATCTATGAGTGATTTCAGATGAATTGACGATGGGGAAACGATCCTTTTTTGTATGAAAAGTTTTCTCATAATTGCGTTCACAATAAGTCTCTGCTGACTGTACCTATTCTTTAAATTCGTCCACGCCGGTGAATAATTATTGTCTGTTGTTTGAAAGTGTTTGATTGTATTCTTCGCCTCGCCGGTAACGCATGACTTCAGGTAATGCAGTTTTTGCACTTCACTTAGTGATTTGTTGTTGTGGATTAGAGAAACAAACGTATCCTCGAACGACTGCCATTCTTCATAAGCCCCACCGAATGATGGTAGATTAATCCTTGGTAATTTTACTTCAGGGTGACTCGACATCGCCATGTACTGCTTTGGAGTAGAGAACGAAGAAGGACCCGGTTCATTGTTAGGTGTATGGACGGGTTGCAATTCCAGCAAACAATCCATCATGTCCGCCTTCAAACACGAATAAATTTCTTCACATTCACTGTGTACATCGAGAGCGAAATACGATAATTCATTTCTTTGTTCTCTGGAGGTAGCTTTCAATAACTCTAAATGTAGTTCACTGTATTTAGTCCAATATTCTTCCAATGATTGAAGTCGCGTTTGCATATAACCTTTTGTTTTACGCACTTTGGGGCACTTTTTATAGTTAGTTTGAGACTTTTTTATGATATCGGCCAAGTCTTGCAATAAATGCATCACTTCTTGCAGTTCCGCCATTATATCGTTCCTCCGCACAGCACTAAATAATAACTGGTTTTATTATCACTGCAATATTCGTGAGTTAATACGCCGGTTGTTGACAATTATAGCACCTTATAATAACGCTTGGATAGATAAGCAAATACAATTCGTAGGCTCGAGCTAATGATCAAGGTCAAGTTCACTGCATTCCTTCGATTGTCTTGAGCGCGCGATCCGGTTCGATTATGACCATTATGTTCAGGAGATAAGGTCTTTTCTTCTATGCTGTCTATCTGAGCGAAATTAAAAACGACCGTCCGTATTTGTGATTTATTTTCAACTGTTTTAAGAGAATGTAGATACAATTGATTAGAGTGAACTTAGGTGTAAGTAGCTTGCATTCCGAATGAACTGAATGGGCTGAACATTATGTAATTACTAATATGAAAAAAGCTAAGGAGTTTATTTGTTTGTTAGCTTGAACATAACTTGTTAAACTTTCGCGATTTGTTAACATACTATTAGTTTTAAAATTACAGGATTTTATCGCGTACCTTTTTTATTATTTTCCCGACGTTTCGAACACATGTCAGCGTTCTTGGTCGCGGGAGGACTGCAACGAAAAAAGCCGAAGTTGATGGCTTCACGTTTGTCGAAAAAAGACTCCCTCTCCTATCGAGTTTGGACCCTAACACCTCAAACCATGAGGTCCATACGTGGTAGAGAGTCCGTTTCTGGATGAAGAATCTAGAGTCCTCCCGCGACCAAGAACGCTGAAATGTGTTCGAAACGTCGGGAAAATAATAAAAAAGGTACGCGATAAAATCCTGTAATTTTAAAACTAATAGGTCCATACGTGGTAGAGTCCGTTTCTGGATGAAGAATCTAGAGTCCTCCCGCGACCAAGAACGCTGAAATGTGTTCGAAACGTCGGGAAAATAATAAAAAAGGTACGCGATAAAATCCTGTAATTTTAAAACTAATAGTATGTTAGCTTGAACGTTCTAATCTCAGGAATTCAAATCGGACCTAATAATAAAGCTATAATAAGTTAGGTACGTGGTGTGAGCCGTATTATATTTATTATAATACGGCTCACACCACTGAAAATGTTCTTGAAAATGGCCTTACCACGCTCTATTGGGACCGATCTATAATTACGGACAGGACTATTCTTGCAAATAAGCCTGATATCGTTCTGATAGATCGGTTGGAGCGGAAGGCAATACTCGTTGATGTCACCATTCCACATGATGCCAATCTCGTCAAAGCCGAGAAAGATAAGTGCGGCAAATTTCTTGATTTAGCCCACGAGATTGCCACCATATGGGATGTTGACTCAGCGACTATTGTTCCGATAGTCGTTTCCGTTAACGGACTCATAGCAAAGAGTCTCGATCAACATCTCGAGAGACTTTCGCTAGGCAGTTGGTTCGAGAGCCAGATCCAAAAGGCAGTACTCCTGGACTCGGCACATATAGTAAGGAGATTCCTCTCCCTGCAGCCCTAGTCACCGACCGCTTGAGCCTTGCTTCGCGGCCGGTGATTCACCGTTTTGATATATTTTTACTGTAGAGTATTTGTTTTTATATTTATTATTAGTGAATTAAATTGAAATTTTCGTGGCTTGACATCATTTAATAAATTTTATTAAATGATGTCAAACCACCATCCCACATGGTGGCAATCTCGTGGGCTAAATCAAGATATTTGATGAGCTTATCTTTCTCGGCTTTGACGAGATTGGCATCATGTGGAATGGTGACATCAACGAGTATTGCCTTCCGCTCCAACCGATCTATCAGAACGATATCAGGCCGTAATTATAGATCGGTCCCAATAGAGCGTGGCAAGCCCATTTTATTATTATTATTATAAGTCATTTATTTCAGATCAAATACAAATCGAAAAAGGTGTTAGACAGGGATGTGTAGCGTCACCGTGGCTGTTTAATCTGTTCATGAACAATTGCTTGACAGATTTAAAAGAGAATGAAAGTGGGTTGCGTATGAATGAGTTACGCGTCAAATGTTTTCTCTATGCTGATGACCAAGTATTACTTGCGTCTTCGGCCGAGGAGTTGCAGGAGATGGTATCTGCTATGAGAGGAGCTTTTGTTAGAAAGGGAATGAAGATGAATGTAAAGAAGACGAAAGTAATGGTGTTTGAAAGAGATCAGGCAGTGACAGACTGCAATATCGTGATTGGAGGTGAACAAATTGATCAGGTGAATGAGTTTGTGTATCTGGGTTCAAAGTTTACAAGAGATGGAAAGTGTGAGAGTGATATTGAAAGAAGAGTGAATGCAGGAAACATGGTTAATGGAGCTTTGCACTCCTTTATGAACAGTCGGAAGGTGTCTAACAAGGCTCGTTTGGCTGTGCATGAGGGAGTGTTGGTTCCGACACTCATGTACGGAAGTGAAAGTTGAGCATGGCAGAAGAAACATGAAAGCAGAATAAATGCAGTTGAGATGAGAGCGTTAAGAAGTATGATAGGAGTTAAACTGAGTGAAAGGATAAGAAATAGTGAGATAAGGAAACGTTGTGGTCTGAAAGAAGATGTAGTGACGAAAATTGAGAAAGGTATGCTGAGATGGTTTGGCCATGTCAAGAGAATGAATGAAGAACGATTGACGAAAAAAGTGTATAAGGCGAGTGTGAATGAAAGTGTTGGAAGGGGTAGACCTAGGCGGACGTTTCAAGACCAAATCAGGGACGTCTTGAAAAAAGGCCAGGTCAAGAGTACCCTAAACCGAAGAGCATGTATGAAGGGAATAATGAAAGTGGACGAAGCGAAACAAGTATGTAAGGATCGTAGCAAGTGGAACGAAGTGGTCTCTGCCTACCCCTACGGGAAAAAGGCGTGATTATATGTATGTATGTATGTAAATACAAATCCATATCTTAAAAATTATCAAAACACAAACATTTAAAAAGAATTGACCATAATAAAATTAATAAAAAAGGAACACACGTTGAAAAGAGATGACATATGTAATTATAATTATAAAGATTAAATTTAAATTAAATTTTATAGAGTTATAATGTTCAAAGCAAAACAATATAGAACCGCGACCGTGTCGTAATCTATTGAGTGATAGCTTTTATCTGAAACGATACGTCAATCTTTTATTTAAAGCTACAGTCTCCTGTCAAGATTTCTTTTGCCTTCACGATTAATAAGTCCCAGGATCAAAAATTATCTCTGGTGGGTACTTGAGAAAGCAGTGTTATCCCATAGGCAGTTATAAGTTGACTTAAATCTCGGGTTGGAACTACTGAAAGACAATCATCATAAGTAAAAATATTGACCCCCAACGAAGTGGGCACGGGCCAGCTAGCTTAAAACATAAGGAGATTGATAATTCCGATAAATATGTAATATGTTGTAAAGGTTTTCATAAATAAAGTATTTGATTTGATTTGAAAATGAATAAAAATAGATTATCGTAATCGCCAACCCGCCTGCCAAGCGTGGTGAGTATGGCAACTACCCCTCATGGAGACCCATGAGGGAGGCCTTTGTTCATTAGTGGACTTTTTTTGGCTGAAATGATGATCGTAATCTCGGGGGGAAGCGTTTGCGAGGGAGACGTGAACTCCACTTCGTTTCTGGAGCGTATCGATAAATCCAGGACTGTAATACCTGTAAACACGCCGAGACGAGCCTGCTTCAAATTAGTTTATCATATCACGGCACCACTCCGCCCGAGCCTGCTTCTGAGCATCGGTGAGGTTGTGCGGCACCAGCGTGAAACTATCCTCTTCACGCGAAGATGCACGAGTAGAATCTCGTGAAAGCCTCCCGATCCAATCTGCAGTAGGTGCTGAATCTCCTAATACGTAGCTCGTCTATTGTCTCGGACTACATTTTTCACTGCTAGCACGTTCTCATCCGCAACAGCCGTCAAAGGGCGACTACTTCTTTCTTCATGACCCTAAGTTAGTCGGCCGCGCTTGAATTCGTTATAACAACGATATACGATTGCTTTTTACTTTTTTCATTGCAAACTATGGAAATAAATGTAGCCGAAGGCCAAACTGATGTTAAGCGGTAACCTCTACCTATTACAGCTGCAATATCGTGGATATCGCGCTCACGAAGCACGTGACCAGCGCTGCACGTGACCGGCACTGCGCCCGTCTCCCGGAAACAGAGTTGTGAGGTTTCATGTGTCCGTAATTCCACCGGCCCCCTTACCCTTCAAACCGGAACACAGCAGCAGCAGGTGCTAGTACTTCCCAGAATGAACTCTTCACAAAAAGTTCTACTACCTACAACAAACTAAAGGTGTTCACCATTAATAAAACTCTATCCTAGAAACCATAAAACTTCTAGAACCTGAAATATTTGATTTTTAGGGTACCGAATCTCAAGAGGAAAAACCGGAACCCTTATTACTCGCTTGTCAAGACCCTTATTTATCCCAAACACGAATATCTGCAGGCAGATGATGCCCTTCAGAAATCAAGGAGCCAGACCGTTCTACCTCAGGGCATTTGGAAAATAAATCAACAAGTGTCAATTTTTTGTATGACAATAGGCTGAAAGGAAAACCTCTAGGGCACTTCCAGAAGTCCCACAATCTGAAATTCGGAATGCTACGAGCTTTTGTGGCACAAGTAAAGCATACAATTCAGTAATTTCATTTTTTTAACAAAAAAAATTACCGCATTGAAGTATGATGAAAAATGTTTAAAATTCGAAATTACTTGATTAATTCAATAATTAATAAAAGCCGTGTTGGCCGAGTGGTGTGTAGTCGTGGGTTCAATCGTCATAATCTTTCAATCCGAAGGTCGTGGGTTCGATACAGGTTGTGCACCAATAGATTTTTCTTTCTTGAAAAATGTATGTGCACACTTAACACGTGTTTTAACGGTGAAGGAAACATCGTGAGGAAACCCGCGACTTAGTCGGCTTCAGACGTATGGACCTGTTTTTTCCTCTGACTAATAGTTGACTAAGCTGAGAGGAGGGTATAGGTGCTGGGCAAGCCTAATCCATCTAACAATGTCCCAGGCACTGCAGCGTCCCGTACAGCATGTTTACCAGTAGCTGACGCTATATAAATCATCTATAATAGATGCGAAGACCTTACTTTTTTTTAAATTAAAGATATTTTATCAAATATTATATCTTCTAATTTCGAAACCTTTAGGGCGCGAGTCGCTCGCACTGTCCGTTTTTTTGTCATCAGCCCACATCATCCCATTGCTGGGCAAAGGCCTCCCCCAGATCCAACACTTTTCCCTTTAAAGAACGATGAACTCAACACAAAATATAAATTAATTAACTTTAGCAAAAAATATTGAGATAAATATGGATCATCCTTAAACAAGGACTTCATGAGATAGCATAGCTGCTCTAACGGTGCTAATTTACATAAAATATAATCGACTGGACGACCACTGCGTCCACGGGTCCGCCGAACTCCTTTATGGAGTACACCTTGGATATTCCTATTTACCCAACGACTAAGTGTAATAGATTGTTTTCCCAACCTCGGCATGTTCAGCGGTTGTTGACCCGACTTTCAACGAGTCTGTTTATTTGTGTAGAGACAAGGTAGAGTTTTATATTTCCCAACTCACTTGTTGTGGAAGTAATTTTCTAACTTCGTGTTTATTGCATAATTTTGTTTCATAAATACGCAGCTATGGCATCGCTTGCCTTCAACGTTCTCTTAACGAAACTATAGCTAACGGAAAGAAACTGTAGCGGCGTCCTATAAACAAACGCCATCCAGCCCGCCGCCCGCCGCCCGCCGCCCGCCGCCCGCCGCCCGCCGCCCGCCGCGCACCGCCCGCCGCCCGCCACCCGCCACCCGCCGCGCGCCGCGGCGCCCATGAGAGCACAATGGAGGTGCTTACACGCGACACACCAATAAAAGGAAAACATTTGCTTTTCCATTTCAGTTACTTCGCTATGAAATACCAATTGAGAGGAAACGAATTCTACATCATTGTCGTGTGGGAGGTATGGACGGGTGAATGTCAGCATACAAACTCGTACTATAGTGAATGTTGTGGTTACTTCAGAATAGTGTAGGTATTTAAATATATAAACTATTTTGGCCTCGGAAAATTTAATATTTCATACTCGTAGTTCGTAATCATATTGGGCAAGTTCGTAGCAAGTTGAAACCGTAGCAAAGTTGTACAAGCATACTACGACGTAGACCTTAGACCTTATGCTTCGGCGTAGCCGGTATCTTTGGGCTTTTTTTAATTCCCGACGCAAAATAAGGAGCCTTTTTAGGGTCCCGTGATTACAACAAGGAACCCTTAAAGTTTCGCTTTGTCTGTCTGTCTATCCGTCCGTCTGTCTGCGGCTTAGCGAAGAGACTATTAGTCCTAGAAAGCTGTAATAGTGCATAAACATAAAACAATGACGCCGAAATAACGCTACAAAATTTTCTCATCGTGTAGGATATCGTTGAATAGGCAATTAATAACCATTTAGGGGTTGCGAAAACCATTAAAACCATTATTCGATTTAGGGTTCTGTTTGCGAAATATTTAAATTTTAAACTTTTTTCTGAGCGTTTAATTTTTTAATTCTTTAATCTAATCCGAAAAAATAAATCTGAAGAAAAACATAAATGTAGTTTTATCCATGAACTTTCTAAGAAAACTATAACGGGTAAGCTGTTTTTTAAGTTTCATCTAAAATTATCGCTCAAGTAAGTGATGCGGTTTCAAAAACAAACCGGAGTACTTTAAACCGAAAACTCAATGAATACCTGTTAATATGTTTAGTAAAAAAACATACACCAACTTTACGTGTGTTTTTCATATTATGAGTGTATGTATCAGCCTGTGGCATCGTTATTCACAAACGGCTGAACCAATTTTGATTTGTTTTGGCTTCAAAAACGTAGACCTTATGCTACGGCGTAGCAGGTACATATCTTTGTGCTCTTTTTAACACCCAAAGCAATATGAGTAGGTAGTATTTTGAGGTTTAGGTGTGTATTTTCTTTTTCAATGAATATGTGTAGGCATAAGTTATATGTGTGGCATCGTAATTCACAAAAAGCTGAACCGGTTTCGATTTAGATTTTGGCGTTGAAAAGGTGACTGTTTTATAAAAGTATTACTAGCTAATAATTTAAATATCTGTTTTGCCGTTTGAAAATGTGAGTTTAACGTTATTTATTTGACAGGTATTGTAAAATTAAGCCGACCTGCTAAAATATGACATACGTCCTCCTTCGTCTGTCTAAAATACCGGGTATATCAATCGCGACTGGACCTCTCGTTGCGAGCGAGCTACGGGCGACAAGAACCCACTTCCACGATTCAAGTGGAAGCCTTTGCCCATCAAATGTGACACCGATTCGATTTCGATTAATCCATTTAGGTTACCGTGTTAAATCCCAGACGCTCTCAAATCAGACAGGAAAGTTTCCGAAAGTTACAATAATGCTATTTTGCTCGGTAACTTGGCGGTGGGATGCCGAGAAGTTTTGCGGAAAACAAGTTGGCGTGAAGTTAGCCGCAGAATATGTTCCCGCGTTCCCGGGAAGTCTGAATAACATGTAAATTTGCTTGCAGCCCCGGGGAACACACGGCACGCGAGGCGTAGTTTGTCGATAAATTGGATTGGATTTCATAAGGTAACTCAGGTATTTATATAATCGAACGAGTGAGCGAAGCGAACAAAGTTCTTAGTGGCAACTAGGCGTTTCGGTATTATGTACTCGTAGGTATATGTCAAAAAGCCGCGTTGGCCGAGTGGGAACCCCGACTTTCGATCCAAAGGACGTGTATTAAAATAGCGAGCGTGCTGCAATGGATCTTTCTTGAAAAATATAAGTGCACATTGAACGCGTGCTTTAAACGGTGCTGGAGGAAGAGGAGGAGCATCGTGAGGAAACACGCGGCTTAGTCAGCTTCAGACATGTTCTTTTCTCTGATCAATAGATGACTAAGGTAAGATGATGGTATTAGCGCTAGGCAAGCCGCTAATAGCAATATTTCATTTTTTTAACAAATACTTCATAATTTTACTGTAACGAAGGATTTTTTTATCGACGGTATTGCAATTATATTATGAGGAACCAGTAGAACAAGTCCAGTGGGTAAAGTCTGGCCATCATGATGGGCACAGGATATTACCCAGGCGCACGCTCCGCCACCAATCTAAATAAAATAAGTACCGAGATATTGGTTTAAAGATATTTGTTCCCAAAAAAACACAGTCACTTGCATAAAAATCGTTGTTTTTCTAAAAGTTATTGCTTAGGTAATACAATTTAAATGATCATCATCATTATCATTTCAGCCGTAAAACGTCCACTACTGAACTAAGGCCTCCCTCATGGATCTCCATGAGGGGTAGTTGCCATACTCACCACGCTTGGAAGGCGGGTTGGTGAGCGCAGTACGGGATGTTGATATACGGAAAGACGCTGCTGCCCATCTTCCGGAGGTGTCCCCTAGCAGGCTCTTACTGCATCCACGGGTAGGAGAGGAGGGGTAACATTCTACTGCCGGCACCCCACGGCAAATTTAAATGATCGCTCGATGTTAAATTAATATAATAAATAATTATGTGGAATTTGATATGGCTAGGTACTCGTCTCGCTCATCCAAACACTAAGGTATATAATGTAATATGCGCGGACTTCTCGGACGTTGTGTGCAAGGAAGCGATCGTGTTGCAACCAACACGAGTCTTTTTCAAAAGAAGCTGCGTCTCGATTAGCCATTCCACCACACTTGACGTAAAAAAACTAACTAAAACTTGTAAAAACTTTATTCAGTGCGGCCGCATGGACCTTATTGACGCGTAACATCCCACTAATATTATAAAGCACAAGCTAGTATTATAATAATATCACAATATGAAAGCACGGCCCCTGCGCGGCCCGTCTCACATAATCACGTGGCACGTGAGGCCGCCTCTCAGGCGCATTGTAAATGAGCCTCGCAGACGCAAATAAACCTGAACCCGGCGGCCTCAGACAAACGCCTCTATTATTCACAACTGCCTACAGCACCTCTGCAAACGGAATGCATAACGAATTGAAAACAGCTACTCTCTAATATAGGTACCTAAGTTATGAATACGGATCAAACATTTACGCTGAAAACCTACCTACCTAGTTATCTGTCCATGTACCTACTCACTCCTACCTCATGACTTCTGCATCCGAGGATGTATCAAGTCGTGTGCATGTCGATTGTCTGACTTACTTGAACGGCAGCTGCCAGCTCATTGCTTATTTATTGCTCATTAACCAGTAGGTATTTGGCTAGATTGTAATGCGTTTTAGTGTAGGCCATAATAATATATCGTTAACATATCGAAATAAAATAATCATCATTTCAGCCATAAAACGTCCACTGATGAACACAGGCCTCCCTCATGGATCTCCATGAGGGGTAGTTGCCATTCTCACCACGCTTGGCAGGCGGGTTGGTGAGCCCAGTATGGGATATTGATACACGGATAGACGCTGCTGCCCATCTTCCGGAGGTATCCCTTAGCAGGCTCTTACTGCATACATGGGCATGAGAGGAGGGGTATCATTCTACTGCCGGCACCCCACGGCGCCGGCTGCCGGCAAAAACTGTTTATTAATGAGCAAATGAACACCTTTCATATGATTGATTACCCACAGGACCTAGTAACTTCACTTAAAAATTTTGAGATCCCCTGTCCGCCCCCCTGCAATCGTAATAAGAATATTTTTTTAGGTTTTCATTATATGTACATAGGTACCTATGCTATATTATTAGTAAAAAAGTGTTATCTTTAACCATTCCACATTTCAAGTCGTTAGCATCATTAGTTCTCGAGATATCTACTTGTCACAGACAGACAAAGGGTTCCTTTTTACCATTTTGATCCGGAACCCTAAAAATGAGTACCTACTTTTGGTTTTTGTCAACTGGAAAAATTACATCAAAATGGCGCGAAATCTTTAGAGATGCATTTCACTAAGGGACCGTCTCCACGAGCGAGGGAATTGCGGCGATTCTATAGCGCGGACTCATTGCGATTCTCTCGCTCGTGGAGACGGCCTCAAAAAGTGTATAGAAATATGTGGCACGGTCGATAACATCGCCGCGATTCCCTCGCTCGTGGAGACGGCCCCTAAATCTAAAGCGCGTCGCGCGAATTGAGTGGGCTACTGACAGAGACAGCTCACGGTAATGGCGTAAAACCTTTACGTAGCGTAGTTATGTTGGTATCAGTTGGTTTCGTTCGTTTTTTTTGGGGTGACCACCATTGCCAACTGATTCTGATCGCCTACATCTCCCCTATTGGCATAAGTATAAGCACCACATGTAGCGAAAACTCCTTGTTTTGATCGTTACATACTTACGTGGCCATGGCCAGATACCGTTACCAAATTATGAAGATTCAACTAATGCTCTTACCGGGACCTTGGCTTGTGCAATACTGTTCATCAATTTATTTATGCAACATTAAATTACAAAATGGTTCAGCCTTGTGTTGGGAGCAGCCGAGCCGGTTTTTAGATATGAAATCTATACTTATAATAAATCTGTAGAGAGGTCAATTCTGTACATGAAATATATTTCCAAAATAACTATCAGGGGGTGATTAGGGATCGATACTGATGCAAAAAATGCAATCAGTAAAATTTTTGTCTGTCTGTCTGTCTGTCTGTCTGTATGTATAACCGTTATAGAAACAAAAACTACTCGACGGATTTTAACGAAACTTGGTACAATTATTTTTCATACTCCTGAGCTGGTTATAGTATACTTTTCATCACGCTACAATTAATAGGAGCAGAGCAGTAAAGGGAAATGTTGGAAAAACGGGAGAAGTTACTCCATTTTTTAAGCTTCCGTCGCGTGTGCAACCTTAATGGTTAAAGCTACACAGAAATCATGTATGACGGAAATGTTCTCCTTAAAATTATATAAAAAATATCCCATGACAGCATATGTCTATCTTTTATGGTTGACTCACAATAACACGTGTAACTCCCGATAGCTTAGCAGTTCGAAGCTTTCTGATTATATTTGTCTACTCTTACGTTTATAACACTCTCAGTCATCCCTAATTAAAAAAGTTAACATTATTAACTATTCCATAAAAAAAAATCATAGAAATCGGTATAGAAACACGAAAGTTATACATGAAATACACTAATAATAAGCCATCGCGCTTGAATACTGAATTAAAAGTTTACATTTTATTTCTTTTTAGGTGAAGTAGTAGTAGGTACGCATAGATTTTTAGATACCGATAGGTAAGTTTTGGCTAATTTACGTACAATTTTTTTATATAAGTTTTATTTTCATTTACGTTTTATTTTCATTTGCCTGCATCAATGCCACCTAAAACGATTATCTTTATCTCGAAATTCGAGAGAAGCTAAGAGAATGAGAAATAGGCGTTCTCAAGAATCGGCAGAGGAAAGATCACATCGGTTAAACTCTATCAGAGTTAGTGCCTCAACTTCTCGAGCCAATGATTGAGCCAATGCTCTCCCGAGAGAGAGATGCGATTAGCAGCTGACAGAGCGAGACGAGCTACATCACGGGCGTCTCAAAGCTCTACTCAACGAGAGCTAAGGCTTACCATAGATCGAGAACAACATGTGTTATCCCGAGAAGCTGAAACTGCTTCACAACGAGAATTGCGGCTCACAGCTGACCGCGAACGGCATACATACATTATCTCGCGCGTTCAAAACCTACACTGAGAGGGAATTACGTCTCACAGCTGATCGCCAACGGCATGTACTATCCCGTGAGTCCGAAACCTTCACTGAGAGGGAATTACGTCTCACAGCTGATCGCGAACGGCATGTACTATCCCGTGAGTCCGAAACCTTTACTGAGAGGGAATTACGTCTCACAGCTGATCGCGAACGGCATGTACTATCCCGTGAGTCCGAAACCTTCACTGAGAAGGAATTACGGCATACAGCTGATCGCGAACGTCATATTTTATCTCGAGAATCTGAAACTTTTACTCAATATGAAGACCGACTGTCAAAACAAATGATAGGGTGCACCATATTATTATTCGATCTCTTGAAGATGAACATGAGCATGAACAACGACTCGAGTCGGGACGCGTTTAAAGTTCAATAAATAGAATGGTCGATGAACAAGAAGCCACTAATTACCCGATAGAATTTTTAAATTCTTTAAATATGCAAATATGGCATTCCGATTATTCTGCTCCGAAATTTAAGACCAACACAACTTTTCAATGGAACTCGGCTAAAAGTAACCCAGTTGCAACAAAATATAATCGAAGCTCAAATTTTAACAGGTTGCGTTGCAGGAGAAACCGTCTTTAATCCCAGAATTCCCATAATACTTCTTACCAAATAATTATCCATTCCAATTTAAAAGAACGCAATTCCCAGTATCGGTGTGTTATGCAATGACAATTAATAAGGCTCAAGGGCAGACTTTTCGTGTTGCTGGAGTAGATCTCAGTGTCAGTTGTTTCTCGCATGGTCAGCTGTACGTCGCTCTTTCCCGGGTTAGCAGTTCTAGAAATCTTTATGTTCACGTGCCGGACGGGTCAACTTTCAAGAAGCCCGGAAGCTTTGCGCTGAAGTGTTTTCGTTCTATAGGTACTTAAGCCTCATGTGAACGTGATCTAAACAATATTACCAATGCATTAACTTAATAACACACAAGGAGTTACACGCTGACGGAGTCGCGGGCACTGCTATTAACAATAATATTGTGCGGTTCCATATTGCGATATTTTTCAACAGTATTGTAGATTGACATATTATATTTCCCTACTAAAATACGAAAGTTAATCTGTCTGTTACATCAAAACCACAGAACCGTGAGGAAGGACACAGGCTACTTTTTTTACGAAAAACGACGGAAACGCGGACGAAGTCGCGGGCAACAGCTAGTTATAAATAAATTAGTACATCGTGAGGCGCCTTTTTTGGAATATTATGAGTAATATTATCACTTTATGCCGTAAGCTAAGAACTTAGAACTTCTCCTCCTCAAGACTGTGCTTGTCTTACTGTCGAAACGCGGACGGTAATAAAGGTAATTTTAATAAACGCGAGAAATACCCGACTAAATAATTATGTCCTTATTTGTGTTAAGATCGCGAAAGTTTAAAATAAACAAGTGCCTCTAACAAGGCTGTTTAGTGTGTACGTAGGTAGGTATCTAGTTTTGCAAATCTGCTTAGTTGTCATGTCAGCGACATCTATTGCTGTTTGTCTAAAATAATTGCTGGAACGCTTGGGAGCAGCGGGACGATGCGCCACGGTGCGGTGGCTCCCCGCGCGGCCTAGTTGCCGGCGCCACTAACAGATGGCAGCACCACTAGTCTTCTGCCGAACTTTGCGATGAGATCACTCACGTTGTAAACCATTTTGTAATAACAAATATATTATTGTAAATATATTTCACACATTATTACATTTATTTTTAACCGACTTCAAAAAGGAGGAGATTTAAAAGTCGTCATAATTTTTATTAATTAACATTGTTAGTTACGAACCGATTTGGAAAATTAAGTAAGTAGGTATTTCTGGGTTCCTTAGGATCAGGATAGGATACACATTTTTTTAAACTTAGTTCCGATTAGGTATGTTATTAATTTATCCTTTAAATACACCACCGTCTTTATAATTGTCACTCTTTCCTATCCATGCAAAGCTTGCCTGAAAGGGCCCGCCCACTGCGCATTTGTGGTTATAGTTTAAGAGTTCATACTTTAGAATGTTAGCTTTGGTATTGAATAAAGATAATATGCATTAATTAATTTCTTTAGGATGAAGTACTAAGTTAGAACTGAGATTTAGATTTGATTTATTTATCAGAAAGTTTACACAGTACCCAATCTGGTTAGTAGCATCCTTATGCCTATACTTATTAGGTTTATCTGGATACTAAGTTAAAGCAAGAGTTTGTATGTGCAAGTTCAGTTCTTGAGTGGAGGCCACGGACCGGCGAGCGCAGCGTAGGGCGAGCGCAGCGTAGGGCGAGCGCAGCGTAGGGCGAGCGCAGCGTAGGGCGAGCGCAGCGTAGGGCGAGCGCAGCGTAGGGCGAGCGCAGCGTAAGGCGAGCGCAGCGTAGGGCGAGCGCAGCGTAGGGCGAGCGCAGCGTAGGGCGAGCGCAGCGTAGGGCGAGCGCAGCGTAGGGCGAGCGCAGCGTAGGGCGAGCGCAGCGTAGGGCGAGCGCAGCGTAGGGCGAGCGCAGCGTAGGGCGAGCGCAGCGTAGGTCGTCCGCCAACTAGATGCGCGGACGTCCTGGTGAGGCCTACAGGTCGGCGGTGGATGCTCAAAGCCTGGAAGTCCATGAGTCCAACAGTGGACGTACTATGGCTGAAATGATGATGATATGATCCTATTTAGTAGCTATTCAGGCGGTCTTAAACTTGGTGATGAATAAAAAATCACTTTTACCATAATTACATTTATTATGTAAATTTTACAACTTACAAAACATAGTTCTTACATAAATAACAATACACTATTATTTAAGTAGGTTGGTACTTGAACTTACGACAAACGGTTGTTATGGTTTGGTGACTGGGCTGAAATAACTTGGACTTTACCTATTATTTGATATAAAAATCAGCTTCTACAATAACATATACAACCGACTACGTACGGACAGCGCATCTATAACTACTTTTAAAGCTTTGATTCGGGTCTAGTACATACACAGCCAATAAATCAACAATTACCTAAATCAAATCACGAGCTACGTATGAGCATACCGTGTGACTTGTGATCCCACTAGGCCTGGCTCGTCAGCCACAACCACTGACTTTTATAAATAATACAACAGGCTAGATGACTAAATTATAATTGTTACTCCGTCATGTAGATTTACAAAATGTATTGGACACGTATTTTTTTTTAACGTTATCTACCTATCCAACAATAGCCGCGGCACATTAGGTATATCGGAAATGGCCGACGGTAGGTACAGTACAGAATGATGACGTCACGAGCCCTCACTGCTCAACTTCAACTAGCTCTGTCTTGTATTGATTATTTAATTAGAAAATATACGCGTCTATTATTTTAGTATTATCACTGACGGACTAAATATAATTTAAATTTCCATGCTCTGTCATCAAGCCTATGAGGCGTTTTCATTAAAAAGTAAAAACTTCAAAAATAGTTACCTCGAACCTTATAGATGGCGTTAATTTTCTTTTACTGGTAGGCACAATTTGACAATGACAGGATTAATCACAAACTTGCTTACTCCGCTTGCCAGCTCCATCTGTTAGGTTTAGTAGAAAACTCTTTTTGTTTTGTTACTGAAAACGGCTCATTGTTTAATCGTTAACAAATGTCCACCGTATTGACAAGTGATAACACCGCTTGTTGGTGTACAGTCGCGTTCATAGTAAACGATACCACTTAACCTAAGTGGTACCTTAGTGTAGGTATCCTTTACTATGAACGCGACTGTACACCCGCCTTACTCGGTACCTACATATCTACGAACTTCAATTCCGTCGCTTTGGAGCGATGTGCGTGATGTGGGCCGCACACACAGCGCCTGCGGTCGCGCCGAGCGACTGGCTTTAAGCGTGACTAGTTTACATCTGTTGTAGATGACTTATACAGCGTCAGGTATTCTTGCTGCACGGGACGCAGTGCCTGGGACGTGTTAGATCGATTAGGCCAGCACCTTACCATCCCAGCTTAGAAAGAGGAACGTCTGAAGCTGACTAAGCCGCGGGTTTCACAATGTTTTCCTTCACCGAAGCACATGTTAAAGGTGCAAATACATTTTTCAGGAAGGTAAATCCATTGGTTCCCGACCGGTATGGAACCCACGATTTCCTGGTTGAAAGTTCGGCCAGCATGGCTTAGCTACAATGTATATTTGAGGATATAACTTTTGAAACTATCATGGTTCTTAACATTATACGCAATATTTGCGGGATATTCGTCAAAATATCGAGAAACTCGAAATGACTCAAATCATAGTAAATATCCCGTGAATATTGTATATGAGATAGGTACTATTGAAGTTCAGTTCGGCGACACGAGCTCACTATATAATCTCGCTGGTTCGTCTGCGCGCTCGCAG